>PTEX01000055.1:572661-588916 GCA_003342815.1 Eudromia elegans | reverse complement strand
GGAAGGAAGGAAGGAAGGAAGGAAGGAAGGAAGGAAGGAAGGAAGGAAGGAAGGAAGGAAGGAAGGAAGGAAGGAAGGAAGGAAGGAAGGAAGGATTTATTCTTTTTGTCCCAAAGATCACATTTCATGGCACTCATGGTCCCACAGCTGATATTCTACAACACTGTGTTCAGATAACATCTGCACTGCTCTAATGTAGTTTTGCCCAGCAAATACTCTCCTCCTGAGTCGTGGTTTATTAGCAGATAAACCGAAGCAACACATTTTATTTCTAATATCTCCAGTGTGTCAATACACAACTCACCATACTGTAGAGTCAAGAATAACGTGTGGAGAGCAGCATCTACACGTGCAGCTTATATGTGAACACACTTAAATTTTGGTGTATGTTTAAATAATATCCATAAGAAAAGAGCTACTTTCTCTGGATTGATGCTTTCCTTAGTCAGGGCCAGAGGATTCACAAGGACAGGGCTCCTGGATAAGGAAAGACACTTCTGTCACAGATCAGCCCTAATCTTCAGTTGACCTATGCCAATGGGGCCATGTGCCCACAACTACCATGTTCCAACATTCAAAATAGGCTCTTTTTAGTGCCTCTGTCATAGGACAAATTCTGGGAGCTTTTCACATTATCCTCTTGCAGTGGCAGACAGCCTATGAGACCGCGCTTGGAGGGTCGATCATAGCCACCAAACTCACGTACGGGATAGCAGGCTGAACCACGGAGGAGGGGATATGCATGGCAAAACGGGGGAATGATGTGGTCATGGGCCATGTCTTTGTGTGCACACTGGATCATTCAGCACTCACTTGACAGATGCTGGACAGGATGTATTCTTAGTCCCTTGCTTTAGGTGGTAGCAAATCAGATTCCCATTCTTCTCAAACCTTTGGAAAATGTGTTTTTCCTTCTTTTATGGCCAGTTCTGGATCCAAAGCTCAGTGGATCCAAAGAACACTTTGCTCTCTGGTTGTGGCAGTCTGGGTGACTTTCTTCATGAGAGATGAGAAAAATCTGGACCCAAAGCTGAGCTGTCGAGGTAGACTGATAGTCATCTTTGTCTTCAAGCAGATGTGTCCTTGGTAAATACGATTGGTATTAAAATAAACTGTTCTTATCAGAAACTGGCTGTAACAGTAAGGTGCATGTGGAAATAATGCTCACAATCCATTTTAATCTTTTCCTCTTCAGTTACAGAGTCACTGGTGGCATGAAATACACAAGGGCATACAAAGCATCAGTCACCCTCTGATACCCAAATCATGTGTCAGCCCATGCATTTTGCCAGGAGTGCAGAGCAGGTGCTGATCACACTTCGTTCTGCTTAGCCTACATGGGGACACACGCTATACATGCTATACATGTTGTGTAAGCAGCTGTAAGACGGATGTGGCAGGAGTTCAGTCTTCATCTGAAAACCAGCTCTGGAGAGTGCAGCAGCACTGACAAGTTCAATGCTGGTGTCTCCAGTGCTTCCATTTGATGGGTAAAGTAGCTGCACAGATGGCAGCTTTGTTCCACTGTGAGCTGGGGATCCTGGAGGCAAAGGCTTTTGCTAAGCTCACTTTAACACTATTGCCCTCTTAATCCAGTTTCCCAGGAAGACCCTCCAGCAGAAGTTCATATACTCCCACCTTCTCCTACTGGGGACTAGGCTGCAGGTCCACAGTCATTGCTGCTGTTAACACACTCTGGAACTGCCAGAACAAACAGCGCTACAAATGGATCATTACCACATGTGTATATATGTGCATATATGGTCCTGATCTGAAGAGTTATGCAGCATTCCCCATAGAGCAGACACACCAGCTCTGTGCTGACTGCAGCAGCATGGGCAACATCAGATCTAATATGGACCAGAGCTGCATAAACACTTGGTACCTGATGTTATAAGGTCTGATGAGATAAAACCATATTGAACATGTGATTTGAACAGACTTAGCGAGAGGCAGTTTGCCTCATGAGATGCGTCATGATAAGAACAGTCCATACCAAAGGCCCAGTAAAGCCATTCTGAAACTGCAGATCCAAGGTCTCTTCCAGACCCTCTGTGGCTGCAAGCTCAGCTGCATCTGTCTCCTGTGCAGAAGTTGAAAAGCAAGAGAGTCAAGCAAGGCTCATCCCACGTACCTGAAATGACTGGCCTGCACGTCTGCTGCCTGTGAGAGTGGCTGGTGGTGGCAGCCCCCTCTGTGGCACTAGGGTTTGCTGACATGGAGGTGGGAGCTTGGGCATCCTCTCTGCCAGAGTGAGATGCATGTCCTGAGGAGATAGGGTAAGAGAGCCAAGCAGCACACGTCAAAACCAGTGGAGCCTGCTGGGAAAGAAAGGGTCTGTGTTTTGCTCCTAAACCAGGAAAGCATCCCTGGCTTAGCAGGACTGCAGTAATATCAACCTCTACTTAGGTCCTGAGGGCACCACATTCCCAAATGCAATGTGTTTCTGTAGTGACTCATCACCAATTGGGAGGTTGACATTAAGAAATATATTTGAGATTAAATGAGGTTTTGGGACCAGACAAATGCTAAATACAGGCAGTAGAAATAGGTAGTCTACAGAGTAGGGTCCTCCCAGGGCTCTTTCTGGGATCCCAAATCCATGTCAGAGATGCTCAGGATGTTTAAACTATGCTTGATCATTAAGGGAAAAGATACTTTGCCTGGAGGAAAGCAAAGAAGTGAAATATATTACAGAACGACTTTTGAAGCGTTAGAAATATTACATCATCCACACACTGCTTTAATGAAAACCACTGTGTCAAGTACTACAGCCAACTTACCTCCACTTACAACTATTTCAGTTCAGCTTTCCATTCAAGTGTATCTGACAATATACAAATTCCTGTTGCCTAGCTCATGGCTTGAAACTCGAGTTATTTTTACCTTGTTCCCCATGAGCAAGGCTGCAATGATCACTCCTATCTTTGAATCTGTTCTTGATGTTGGTAATGTTTGACTGGGAATATTCTCTTTCATCTTTGAGTGCATAATGCTGCAGAGTAAAATTACACAATAACGTGGCTAAAATAGCAAGAAGGGAGAAGGGAGCTAAGAGCAATGGGCAAATGAGACAATATTTTAAGAGAGATGTGAAAACTGCTAGCACATTAATGCAAGGAATAACTTCCCCTTGGAAGAGACTGGCAGAAAAGGCAGTCTCCCAAATAGGAACATGATTCTACAAAGAGGGATGTCAAGTGAGAGCAAGGAGGTTAAAGATGAAGACCACAAACTCAACAGGGGAAAATCTTAAGATGTTTTGTAAACAAGGGCAACTATAGCAATAGTTCATAGTTCATCATAGATTATGTTTCTTGTAGCAGTGGAAATACTCAAAGTGATTTTTTGGTGTATGGGAAAGGAACTGAAAACTGAACTTTGGACAGATGTATGGAAAGGAGGGACTATGACAATAATAATAAAAAAAACCCATGGCCAAGTTACTGCAGAAATATCTTGTGTTCTCCTTTCTGCCTTTTTTTTTTCTTCTAAAAATACGTCATTCAGAAGGAGAAGGAAAACTGAAGGCAAAAATCTCATGGGATTTTCTGAGAGCAGGGGCAAACTGGGGATACAGACTCCAGGTGTCCCTGCTTGAGCGGAGGGGTTGGACCAGATGATCTCTAGAGGTCCCTTCTAGCCTCAACCATTCTGTGATTCTGTGATATGAAATGAGAAAGGCAATAAGGGAAAAGAAAAGTCTTATGGACCTCATTGTTGCTGAAAAGAAACAGCTTTTGCTTTAACTGATTGAGCCAAATGAGGCTGAAATGGAGCAAAGTAAATGGAGGGAGCATGGTGAAGTGTCTCTCAGAGCAGCAAGAGAGTGGCTGCATATACCCAGAGGAAAAGGAATCTGAAAAAAAGGAAGGTGACAAAGGAGAAAAGTGGACAGTGAAGATTAGAAGAGTGATTATGTTTGGGCGGGCTTTGTGACAGAGAGAACCCAAGGACTGAATGCTTAGGGCTGGGTCAGCGCAGCAAAATGGGAAGTCTGCGGTCACGTTTGCAGAGGTTGTACAATGCCAAGAAACAGCGTTCAACAGCAAAGAGGCATTTGCTAAAGGAGAGGCATTTCTCTGCTGTAGATGGAGCAGACCACCGGTTGAAACAGTTCAGGATACTGTGTTATGAGAAGCAAAAGAATGAACAACCCTCCTCAAGCATCTTCTTAAGAAATGGGAGGTCATTTAGGGGGCAGTCAGTAATGGGATCAAGGAAGAGGTTTTAAGAAAGAGCAGATGGTGACATATTTTAAAGAGAATATGAAAAGGAGTTATTCTCAGGGCAGATGTTTTCTTGAAGACATTAGAACAAAGCACCGGTAATGACAGGAAACCATGCTGAAAATGTATGGCTGCTAGAAGATGGCAGTAGCCAGGCGGCTCAGTTTACCTTGGCAGTGGCTGTAGAGATGAAGTGCAGCAGCAGGGGGATCAGCACCGATGGACCTGCAGCTGGGAATCAAGCTGTGGGTCCGCTGCTGTCTTGACAAGAGCGGAAATCTCCAGTGACGAGACCTCAGACCTCACTTGCCTCACCTTCTGTGCGAAACGCCACACAAAGCTCTGCTTGTTGAACCCTTTGGATGAGTTCATCCAAACTCAGGCTCATCCACATCCAGATTGTGAGAAAAACCTGGTTCTTGTTACGTAAGGAAGCAAGGAGAAACCTTTAGTATGGCTTGCTTCATTGAAACATATGCAACTTGGCAGCTCTGAAGTGCGCTGGGAAGAACGGGAAAACATCATCTTGCCAGAGGCCAGACTAGGACTGGGATCAGAGGTAGAGAAGTGTTTAAGTAAGTGCAGTATTTGTGGCTGGGGCAGATATTTAGACTCCTACAGTCACCAGGAGAGAAGTGAGGTCTAAGGAGGAAGCGAGGAAGGAAGGAGGAGACCCACTGACAGGGCTGGCAGGATGGTGACTCTGAGGATTTAGAAAAATATATTTGAAAGGATATAAAAATGGAAAGACGGCAAGCAAAGAAAGAAACTGGACATATAAAGCACATTAGAAATTTTAGAAATAAGTAGAGAGTGCACTTTGTTTTTCTCATGCCTTAGTATGTGAATATTAAAAACCTGAAAGTAAAATCAAATAAAAAAATAATTAGAGACCTGAGGTGCAAACTGTGACTTGAAATCACCTGTGTGCAGTGCACAGAGGGAAAGCTCCTCACTGGCAGAGGGAGAGACACATCGATCATCTTTCATAGGAGCCCAGGAGGATAGAGTGCTGCTTGCCCAAATGTTGGCACGGAGGTCATAATGTCCTCGATTCTCCCAACTAAGCCTGTGTGTCTGACAGTGACCAAACCAATGAAGCTCTTCTGTGCTTGAGCACCTTCCCTCCTCCTACTTCACACAGTTTCTTGAGTTTTGCACCTTGTGTAGTAGGAGGCTTGGGACTCATCCTACCAAGACAAGGCAGTGACAGGTACTGAGGTGCTAAGCCACGTAAGAGCCTGTGAGCAGATGTCCAAAGACACACAACGGAGGTGCATCCTAGAAAAAGGCAACTGTGCTGGCTATCCAGAGCATCTGAAAGGTTCCAGGTTCTCACCCTAACCGTGCAGGGTTCTGTCAAGCACAGCACCACCCTGCGGTGTGGGCAAGGGGAGCCAAGACAGAGCAGGCTCCTGCAGATGACTTTGGCTGGCTCCTCTGCTGAAGATCTGTTTTAGTAGTTTTCCTTTTGGTACAGTACATTTTTTATGGTTCATTTTTACTGTATAGGAATTATCCACACATTTTGGAGAGCATACTTGCCAGGAAATTATTTCTGTTACCTCAAATGTAAGTATCTTTAAAAAAAAGCCTGTCATGTTCCTTTAAGCTCTAGAGCTGAAAACGTGGCACTTTGGAACAGCTGAGGTCTTCTGCAGAGGGATGGCAGTGTGGGGATGGGAAGGTATCAGGCAGTGGACTTCTGTAGCATCCTGTTGGCAGGAGACAGAACTGCTTTGTCTTAAATGTTCTCCAGCTGACAAAAGCTATTCATTATTGATATTTTGGCATTATTATTATTATTATTATTATTATTATTATTATTATTATTATTATTGGGTTGTCTGAAGCCTGGCTGAAAATTCAGTCAGGCATTAGATTAATGCATGTGTTTCTAAGAAAAGGTGTTACTGAAGTAGTAAAGTAGTCACACTTTAATCCCTATTCTTGTGGAGAAAAAAAAAAGCAGTCTTTAAACCAAATAAAACATTTGAATACAAATAAATGCTAGTTAGATAACAAACATGCTAATGACTCACTGCCAAACTGTTGGAGTGAGGTCTTTGCTGACATAGGGTATGTACTTACTGATAGCTTGCACCTCAGTGACTGAAATGGAAGTTCAAAACAATGAGCGTGAATACTGAGAAATCCTGATACAGGAAGTTGGAAGTTAATTATTAGCTATTAGTCTGTTATTAGTCTGCTCCAGTTGTGTCTCCTCAAAAGAATGTGCTGACAGGAAGCATTGGCATGGACTGCCCCACTCCAACCAGTCCCCACACAGAAATTTGGTTGTATTCAACACGTGCCTTTATCCTTGCCTGCTGCTCCTAAAGTAGGTGCTTTTTCATCTCTGGGCATTTATTGCAGTGCCTGCTAAGTGCTTTTGTCAGGTCTTGTCTGGTAATTTCTCATGGTGCATCCATCAATCCTCAGTAACTTACTTCAACTTCTCTTTTCCTTCCTATCTCCTTATGTGTTTAGAGATTTATATTGCAACGATTAACCTGACATTATCATGTCTTAATATGATAGCCACAGTTATTGCATTGATGTTGTTTTCTCTAGGGAATTTCTTTTCCAGCTTTCAATGGGATCATGACCTAAGATTTGGACTGCAGCTGTTACCAGCAGTGAATTCTTCCCTGGCTTACAGAGCAAATATGAAGCATGAGAAAATATTCTGACTAGGGTGGATTAGCTGCAATAGATGGACAATTTTGATACCAAAATAAATGAAGACATTGCATTGACATCAGGACATTCAGGAACATGTTTCAAAATCTGTGCCAGTCATCTTCATTCAAAGAGCTGACTTTCATCGCCTGTCAACCCAGGTCCATGGTGACTTGCAGAAAGAGGCATAAGTTCTACCAGTGTGGCTCAAAGGAATGAGAACATCAGAAGGGCAAATTTGAACTCAGAGCAATGGTTTCTGTGAAGTCCCTCCCTATTTACCTCTGCAAATTTGCAATCACTGAAGTAAGCTGCAAGAGCTGTCAGGGCTTGGCTGTGCCTGGCCTCTGAGCCACTCCAGAGAACACTTTGCATTCATTGCTGGACTCTTTGGAGGATATATCAGATTCTTGCCCTTGTTGGGCTCTCTGAGCAGCTCTTCCATAGGAAGACGCTAAGGTAAGACATTTATTGATACTTCTGTTTATTTCATTAAGGAAAAATTCACTTCTGGGTGCAACTGTTTTCAGGCTGATGCAATGGTAATGATTAAGGAAGTTAGTGAAGTTGGTGTATTTATACTTCATGTGGGAGCTTTGAAAAGTTCAATATTCCTCCACTGAAGAAAGAACATCCAGCCAGTCACCTCAAACTGCAGGCTGGAAAAGTAATGTTCAGGTTCTTTACAGGGACTATGATCTGAGCCAAGGTCTTAGCATGCTCATCTTTAACAGTATCCCATGGGAGGCAGCAAATGCTCTAAAACTAAGGCCTCCTCACTGATGGATTTGCCATATACAGGGATCTTTTATATATACACAGCTATACATAGGTAAATATTTTCTGTGTGATAAAAATGTGTGTATTCTTCTTGTACATGTGTATGTATATTTTTTTCCTTCTGACTAATAAGTCCTAAAGAGACTCTTTTCAGCCTACTGATGTTACACTTATCCCAACCTGCTCACTGTCATGTAACCTCCCACCTTGAAAAGAGGTCTTGGTGAGGGCTAGTTTAAAGCAGAGAACAAGAGCACTGGATCGAGGTGCCTCTGCCTGAGCCTGCCTCTTGTCTGTGCAGTGGCAAGGCAGTCTCCCGACTCTCACTGCCTCTGCAGAGCTCTCTGCAGATGTGGCCTTGCTGTAGGACTGGGGAGGAGAAGCAGAGGGTGCTGAAATGCTGCCTGGGGCAGTGAGAGTGATTTTGCAAAGGGAACTTGAGGATTGATCTAGTGCAAGCCAAGCACATAGCAGCCTATTTGGACAACCACTGCAAAGCACTGAGATGGTTACTGCGGTCCTGGTCCACGCAGTGCTTTACAGCCCCACCAGTGCAGTTTCTGGTTTGTGGTGAAGGGTTCCAGCGGCTCACATCCATGGCGCTCACAACTTTGTGATGTTCCCTTCAAGGGCTGCAGCCAAGCACGAGTAATTTGATGTGTTTTCCTGCTGGCCACCAGATTGCAAAAGCTGGGGGTAGGTGACCATCTGCCAGGACATCCTCTTTAACAGTGCAGAGCTGCACAGTAAGTGGTGGCAGGAGAAATTCCTCGCTGACCTCTGAAGGAAATCTGCTCCTTTTCCTGGCTCCTGGGATAGCAATAATCTCCTAATTATAGAGATCTGTATAATTAGTGGGGATGGTCTGTAGACAACAACTATGCAAGACGCTGGCCCACTTGCAGTTTGGTAGCAACTGTGCTGCTCCTACCAAACCTCCAAGCAGCCAACCTTTGAGCTAAACGTTTTTGGAGGGATCTTTTCGGCAGATTTCTCAACTAAAGAGGTGCTCAGACCTAGGGAGAGCAATTGATTACTGTCATGGAAATTGCTATTGCCTTTTATTAGCTGCCTGCACTTAAGCTCAGGGTATAGGGTCATGTCCCTCCTGAGCAGCCTGGAAGAAATTACACTGCTGGCCTAGGCCCCCTCCATGGTGCTTCCCAATGGTCAGCAGGAGTGAGGAAAGAGCTGTTTTCTCCATCGAGAGGGCCCTACTCCCCTCTTGCCCTCGTTGAGGTGCATGGCCGAGGGCTGCTGCACCAGGAAGGTCAGTGGAGAGCCACTCCAGAAGCTAATGGAATACCTGGAAAGGTTGCTGTGGGGAAACTTGCCTGTTTGCCTTCTCCTCCACGTTATGGTGGATGTCATCCATGCTGGCTTTCTGCTTGCAAACCTAGGTGGCCAGGGCAGCAGCAGTCCTGCCAGGCAGCCTGCAGATGGGTTCTATAGACATTCATCTTGATCTCTCCACTTGAGGGATTTAAGCTAGAAATGTAAAGCAAAAGCAGAATACCTGCAGACAAAATGCTCAAAAATATGCAAAATGACATAAATATAATTTTTTTTTTTTAATTGAATGATAATGTATTATGCTGGAGAGAGATTACAAGCAGCTGCTGATCAAGATATCATCCCAGAAGGAGAGTCTAATGCCAACCACTTCTGACCAAGCACCTGGCAGCACTCAAGTCCACTTGCTGGTGATGAACATCCCAGATATGTTCACACAAGGGACCCTGATGATCCATGTGTACAACATATTGCTGGTGTTCCTGGGGTCTGGGCAGCGCACTGAGGAGGCTAGTGATGGAATCTCTGAGAGAGAAGCAGAACTGGCACATGGTGACAAGACGACCTAAAAGCACAAAGCAGGAGATCGGAGATCTTGAACACACTTGGCCGCTGGGAAACCTGTAGCACAAAAGGAAGTGAGAACCTGCGCCCTGGGGAGTGCCACAACTGTTAAACCTCTCTGCCTGATCCTAACCGTGATGAGTGGCAAAATGTGTGTGACAGAGTCTAATCACGATCCAAATGTAAGCAGCTGAGACAGGGAGCTCTCTTTGGAAGCTGTAAGGCTCAACGTGAAGAAGAAGAAGAAGGTGAAGAATCATTTCTTCATGCTAGTATCTTGTCCAAGGCAGAAAGGCACAGCAACTCATGAGCACTCCGAGGCATATCTTCCCGCTGAGCAGCAAGAAAGGGTGCTACAAGTGAGATATATCCTTTCTTTCCTCACTGCTACATAAGCAAGCTTCTTTTTAGATGGAGATTGCTGTCTTCCAGCTATAAAAGGGAAATGACTCTATCAAAGAGGTTAAATGATAGGCTGTAAAGTATATATAAGATGCAGGAGAACTACTGATGAAGAATTGGACCTTTTCCCATTTGCAGAATGTGAGAGATCCTTATTCCTGGCCATCTCTGTCCCCAGAGCTGTGAATCTTCGTCATCTGGGAGAGCATCTGGGTGTCTTTTGTTCAGATATTTTGCACTGAGAAGTGTTGTCTGTTCTCCTCCTGACAGCGTTGACCTAGTGTAAATGTCTTTGTAAAACCCATCAGCTTCAGTAGAGTGCAAAGACATCACATGAAGATGAATTAGGCTTCACGTGTCTCAGACTGATGATATTACAATATGTTTAAGTATTTGCCACAGTTGTAGGTGAGTGGAAAGATTTTTCAATAAACCATTATTGTATGTATCAGATTTTCCTGTTTTTTAAGAAGAGGGAACAGTATCTTTTTTTAAGATGTTAATTTTTGGTCTCCTTTAGCAGAGGAAAGCAAAAGTGATGGAGAGCTAAACAGAGAACAAAAATAGATTTTTGGTCTGAAAGAGAAGCCAGCGTGTACACACAGGCACATTTGCATCTGAACGCTTCTGCACGTGTATCTTTATGGAAGCGAAGCAGTGCTACAGGATAATATTCCCTTTATGCTATTTAAATTCACCCACTAAGGCAAATGAACCTAGAGATATTTAAGAGAGACTCCAATAACATTTTAAATAATTACAGATTCCATGATCCAGTTCTTATCTCCAGCATATACTTATTGTTTAAAAACATGGGATCAGTCCATGAAACTAGATGAGATAAAGATGTTGCTGTAACAGAGCAGATAAAGGGCACTGAGTTGTGTCAGGCATGGAGATGCTCGTGGATCACGTCACCTGCATTCGGTCTTCAGCTCCAGGTCCGTCCTTGCTAACAGAGGAAGGAGAGTTTATACTGTTGTCCACATTATGTTATTTTCCAAAGAGAAACCTAATTTCAGTGCTCAGGAGATCAAGTTCAAATGGGAGACAAAAGAATGAACTATTTGATCATGTGTTGAGCAATGTTCCACACAGCTCTTCAGCAAAAAATAATCTTAAATCCTTTTCTGCAAAGTCTGAGCCATCTCTATAGATTGTTACTCTGATTAAAAAAAAAAAAAGTAGAAATCAAATGTATTTTCTCCTGGTGGGAGAAGGATGTGAGGTGAAGACCTCATTTTTTAGGCACAACTGTGGAGAAGAAGGGAAGGACACTTGCTAGGGAGGACACTTTACACATTGTTTTGGCTTCATACCAAATGTACATCTCTTGACTCAGAGACACAATCTCTCAAGTATACGAGAGTCCAGCTCAGCCCCACTTTTTTTCCAGTTAAAAGTCCCACAATGATATTTCACTATATGTTTTTTCACTCCTGCTGCTGGTCCAGAAGTGCCTCTGCTTCAAAAGGTGTTTGAGACGTGGCTTTTTCTCATTTTAATATCATGAGCCAAATATTTCCTTTGGATGATCCTCATGAATATCACAGACTGAGTCCTGCCAGAGCCAAAACTATTGCAAATTCTGATTGCATCCCAGTGTAGGTGTATACTCAATATCACACATAATAAAAATGCTTCCTTCCCCAGAAATTCACTTCTTTTTTAAGCTCACACAATGCTCAGAAAGCTTCTTGGGGTTTAATTTATGTCAGAGCAGACTGTCCACATTTTAATACACAAGGGTCTCAGGACCCTATGAGATATTTACAAGGAACGGTGCTCTATGCATTAACTCTTGGGCTGACCTTTACAAAGAGCCCTCCAAGAATGTTGCATTGTTCACTCCCTACCAATTTAGAAAAGTTCTGTGATGTCTATGGTGTCGATAACTTGAGAGTAGAGCAGCAGGGACATGGTTTAACAGGCATATTGGTGAAGGGCTTGTCATTAGACTCAGTGATCTCAAAGGTCTTTTCCAACCATAGTGTTTCTATTATTGTGTGGTAGGGAGATAGGTGTATTTATGGACATATGAGGTAGAAAAAAACATTATCTCCCTCCGTGCTGGTGGATAGCAAGAGAGTCATATCTGAAAGTGTCTTTTAGGACAGTGTGCTTCTCTTGTCCAGACAAGCAGTGGAAGCAGAAAAAAGAGAAAGATCCTAAAGCTCCTGTTAGACCGTGGAGAAGTGCTCCTACTGCCACAGCAATGCAGTCGGGACAAGGATCAGGCTTAGCAGCACACTGCACAGGAAATCAGACACAGACTTGTAGTGTTATTTTACACTTTGTACTTTCTTGCTGCTGATTCTCACTAACACTTCCAGTAACCACTGAAGTCCGGGTAATAGGGTTTGTAAAATGACTGCAGAGATTTAGAAGCAGAAATCAAACACAAAGCCACTTCAGGATCCGAGCACTCAAGTTTCACTGAGTATTCGGAGGAGAGAGAGATGCCTGAATGCCTCCATGTGCCTAGATTACGGTAAGGTGCCTTGTTGCCTGCACTCTTGTGACTGTTGTTATTGCCAGAAGTGCCACGACCGTATGGGTTCTGCTAATGCAGTGAGGTTTTCCTGGGGCAAGAAAACCTCAAAGAAAACCTCAAAAACCAGCCTAAAAAGGCTTATGAAGACTTGAAGTTGGGGGAAATTGGTGGTCACCAGGGGCTGGGATTTTCAGGTGAGCACAAAAAGCAGCACCTAGCTTCCCATGAACTCTCCTTCCTAAAAGTCCTTGTTTAGACTGCTCTGATTATCCCAGCCTTTGGGAAACTACGGTATTGTAACCTTACTCTTCTTTTGCCCATTCTAACTCATCTATTCTCCCACGTTTTTCTTACTATGATGCCTGCTTCAAAATATCTGTGGTAGCAAAGAAATAAATCTCTCCCGGAAAACACACTTAGAAACGTGGATTTCAGCTATATCAATTTCAGGCAATTAAGTCTCGGGAATGCAGAGTTCCCTACGAAAAATGAACCCAAAATGAATTTTCTTCCAGCTCCTATAAGATCTTTAGCAATCCCTGAGAATCGGCAGGCTGCTTTGTGGATGGCTGTGGAAAGTCCCAGAGAAGGTTCGCAGTAGAAATTCCAGGCATTTCTGGAAGAACTGGATAAAATCTGCCTGAGTTAGTGAATAATCTCTTTTGATTGGAGTTCACATATGAGGTTTTATAGAGGTTAATCTCAGTCAAGGTACAATACTATCATAAAATTTGACATTAGATAACATAACATTTATTATACTCAAGTCAACAGGGTATAATGACTTTGTGGGACTGCAGCAAATATTTCCCAAATATTTTTAGCACATATTGTGAAACAGACTTCAGGGTAGATCTCTTTGCTGTGTTTTAATGTCTGCTTTCGTAATTTTGGAGCAAAAATGATGAACTTTATTCTCTTGCAGAATTGTTATAACACTAACAGGACTAGACAAGATTTTTTAAAATAGGTAACATTATGTCACTGCAGGATACTATAACTATCAACACAGTTTGGAAAAGGACGTTTCTCCTTTTTTTTTGCCTTGAAATGCTCTGTATCGTTCAGCATCCAAGGTGCTCGAGGCAAGGATCAACATCTCTCAGCAGTTTAGACCACACTCCAAGGGTTTCACAGGTCCCTCTCACCTTAATGGAGGGCTGTCAGATGGTGATCTGTACTGTGCCTCTGATAGCAATGCTCCTGTTCTGCTTGAGCCTGAAGTCAGTTTAGCACTCAGGGGAAGGTATGCTCTCATACATTCCTGACTATGATATAAATTTCAGTATTTCAAAACAATGTGATATGTGGGCTGGAAGCTATGCTTTTGGGGAATATTGTTCTGTGCACGATACTTTTGGGAGCTGAACTATTTTCTTTCTGCTGTAGGAGCCCCCTTTCTATGGAGTAATGCATTCAAATTGAAAATATGCATGGAAGATACCTTGCTCAGACAGGTGTGATAGCAGCTTGACTATGATAGATCCAGAGGTGTGGGTTTGATATAGATTTGCAGCAGAGACTGCTTTATACTGACCCAGCTGCAAATGCATACCTGCTCATTTGAGCAGAGGGTGAAGAGTGTGGGAGATTAATTGCTATAGACAGGTAGACAGATTGATTGATTCATTGGGTGATCGGTTCCTTTCTCTGTCTCTGCCTCTCTATATACATGCAAGATGTTGCTTGCCTATAGGGTCTGTGTTATTCATGTTGAAAGAGAAGCCCCAGGGTATTATTTCTATTTGCATTACACAAAATCTTGTTCCAACTCATGTGCAGAATGTGGCACCCCTGGGTGTTAAGCTCAGGCTTCCTCACAGGAGCTGTGCAGTACAGCCATTTGGTGGGAACCTGAGAAAGGATCCCACCCTGTGGCAAGGGTTGCTTCCCGGCAGACGTTGCTTTGCAGACACAGACACAGCAGAAGAGCAGCCACTGGGCAGCCCAGCTTGCTCCAACCCAACGAAAAGGTTCAGCTGCCCCAGCAACAGGACTCCTTCGCTGTGTCTCTGTGGAGCGACTTGCCAGGATAGATCAGCCCAGATGGCAAAGTCTTTGAAGAGCAAGCAAGGGCCTTTATTTGTCTTTACCAACTCTTGCTGGCCTTCGCATGCCAAGGCCTGACAAAGCTGGTAAGGGTGGGATTCTCCTCCACTTGGCTGCGACCATCTCAAGTGTAGGGAGTTGCAGCAGCACCAGTCCGGGTGGGACAGGGTCTGCTAGTCCTGTCCATGGTCTGATGGGAGCCCCCTGCCCCACAGCAGCTCTCCTGCTGTCTCATTGCAGCTTTTCTGACCCCAGTAGCAGTAGCACCTTTGATTAATGCTCAGCAATCCTGAGCCTGATCCCATTGCAGTAGAGCACATTAAAGCCTCATGCAATGATGGCCACATGTTGTAGTAGAAGACACAGATGCAGACTTCATTAGTGGTTAGGCCTAACAGATCTTAGCTCTTCAGTTCTCATTTCTTCCAGTTCTCTTATTTTCAATCGTTCCCTCCAACACCTGAAAAGAAGACCCAGGAAAAAAAAGAAGAAAGAAAAAAAAGAGGACTCTAAAACAAAGATGTTTACTGAATTTAGAAAGCATTTCAAATGGGAATGCTACTAACAACATCTGTGGAACTTCTGCTCTGGAGTACACCCCAAAGCAGGTCTCTGCTAGGTGCTCAGATAGTCTGCAAGGGCACTGGGTGAGACTGTGTAGTGCAAATGAAGACTCACTTAGAGAATGACTATGTCCACTAACTGTTTTCTTCAGGAATCTGAATGACCATTCTTGTTATTATTGCTGCTGCTATTGAAAATCCAGAACTTCTCCTTCAGGTAGTGCTTATTCTTTATTTCTTCCCCTGTATACTGTGGGGAATACATTATTTGTGTTTTGATTTTACTTGTTCTGAACAAATGGAGTGGTTTTGATCTGGAATCAATACTTTATCTTCTGTTTTCTTTAATTTTTAGCATTAACATTAATTCTGTAAGAAGGCTGTTTTTCATTATCCCCACAAGTTTCTTCCTTTCTTTTATATGTGTTGGTGACTCACCTCAAGAGACATGATGAAGTTGAATTGCAGAGATATTTATAAAATATGCACGGAGAATTTCTAAACATTTCCAGCCTTTTCCTTTCATTTACGAATGATTGGCTGAAATGCAAAGCACTTCCTTACAAAATAAAATAAAATAAAAGCAAATCCCAACCGAGTTTTAAATCTCAAGTCTCCCTCAGAAAGTCTTTGAAGAGATATGGCATTCAGACTTGCTTATTCCATTTGCATTAGACATGCTCACAAACTTGATCTATGACTGTTAGTTGGCTACCCTTACTCTTTTCCTGTCATTTTCAGGTATTCCTGGCCATAGTTGGCTCTGTCTCTGCTTTCCCTAGGCCCTCCGGGCAATGCCCTTTTGCTCCCTCTGGAACCCTCAAAGCATGTGCATGTCTCTTCTCCCAGCCTCCCGGATCCCTGCAAACATTCCTTTCAGGCACTCTTTCATTTTCTGCTCCAGCCAAAAACAAAGTCACAAGTTTTGGCCATGGTTTCAAAAACTCCCCAGCTGTCTTGGGTGCGGTTGGAAGTCCATGACCTTCACAGTGAAATAAAAGATGTGCAGATCAGAAGCAACTTTTATCCTGCTGCATCTGAACTGTTCAATCCAGGCAGTGCTGCTTTTAGGATCACATAGCATGGGATCTTCCCTGCCTTCGCCTTCGCCTTCCCTTCCCTTCCCTTCCCTTCCCTTCCCTTCCCTTCCCTTCCCTTCCCTTCCCTTCCCTTCCCTTCCCTTCCCTTCCCTTCCCTTC
>PTEX01000055.1:380629-572369 GCA_003342815.1 Eudromia elegans | reverse complement strand
TTCCCTTCTTTCCTTTCCCTTCTCCTCTCCACACTCTCCTTTCCCCTTCTCCTTCCCGAAAGACTTTTGAGCTCCAGAATGCTTTTCTGGCAAGTCATACTAACATTTTGGAAAACTAATCTAAAACATTGAGAACTGGATGATGGAATTGACCAAGAGGATCTTTGTAGATTTTTAGAATTCAAAGCAAAGAAAGAGAAGTTTCGGCTAAGTGGAAAGAGCCTATGTATTGTTGTGATTAACCTTAGTGTTTTCACAAAGTGTGTAATAGGAGCTCAAGGAGGAACATGAAATGTTTTTTTAACTAATGAAATTTGCCTGAGATGCTCTTGAGCTGCAAGACACTCATGAGTGTTTCAGAAATTGTAAGAAGAAGGACAGCTAAAAAGTGGAAGTTTTCTGTCTGGGAGCAGCCCTGTCTTTACTTCTCTTTAACCTGTTTGTGCTCCTCAGCATCTTCTCAACCTTCTTATTCCTCTTCAGTACACGTTTCCTCTCTCATCTCTCTCTCTGGTCTCCTTTCGCCATGTTCATCCGGTTCTTCCTGAATGATAGTGCAACCCCTTTTATTCTTTTGGCAGCTCATTTCTATGCTGTGTTGCCAGTAAATTTCATTAGCATATGGCTAAATGTAGTCAGTCCTTCAGGTCATTCCTGAAAATATTATAAAATATCCCATCCTTTCCAATAAAAGAACTCCACTAATAAAGTTCTTCAACATGATCGTGACCTTTCTGTTTTATGATCATGCCAGTTCTGCTCTTCCCTTGGCTAATCTGCTGTCACTTATACTAATCTCCCTAAACAACACATAAGAAAACACTTTCCTCAAGTCCAGACAGACTAGATCACATTTTCCTTCTTCAAAGATCAGTAATCCTGTACCTCAAATATTGCATAAATGGGACACTTCAACCCTAGTCGGTACTTTTTTTATTTTTTATTGGTTAGGCTTTTGACAATTTCTAGATTATCCTTCACTAATATTTCATTCATATTGCCCAACAGCCTCTCTTCTCACTCTTTGTTTTCCTTTCTGTATATGCTAAAAGAACTTTCCTCATTTCTTCCCAGCTCCTTAGCTTTATAATTTCTATACTTGTACTACTTGAAATATAAATGAAATACTTCCTTATTGATTAATGATTCTCTTCTATTCCCTACAGACACTTCTTCCTCCTAACATGATTTTTATGGTAATACTACTTTTTGTGCAGGCATTTCATTCAGGTAGATATGCAGACCTTCTGTGCAAGATTTTCTCATATTTTGGAACTCCAGATAATTTTTGTACCTAGGACAAAATCTCTTCAAACATGGGCCTAGAGCAATTTTCATTTGTCTTCATTTTATAAAAGCAAAGCTTCAACACTTGGTTTTGATACTTTTGAGCTTTCAGTTCCCGTTTATGCCAGGTTTGAATGGTTTCTTAAGGTAACACTGATGCACAAATACTGTAGATGTCTGTCAAAGATTTCTTAATTTAACTGATCAGCAGGTCATTTATAACTAAATTAACAAGACAAATCTGACGTTAACAGAGGGCAATGAGGGTGCTGTATAGCGTGTAGGCTTCTGCTTGCAGTCTTTAGGATGAGAGAGACATAACTGTGCAAACATTTTGCAAACAGTTATCATTACTTATTAAAATGATCTAATTCCAAATTTAGACCATCTCTGTGAAGTGTTCCATGTGTCCATTTAGTTCTTGCACAGTTTAAAACTTAGTGTGACACTTTTTTTTCTCCCCTGAGGGTAAATACACCAAAAATGAAGTAATTCCGGACTTCAAGGACTTACCAGGTCTGATGACCATTTTTGGTGGCCGGAGCGGGTTGAGGCAGAGCCCTCCTCCGCACAGCCCTGCGACATCCCCAGATGAGCAACGCTGCGGTTGTCAGAGCTTCCCCAGCCTGTGGCTGCCCCAGGAGGCAGGGCATGTCCACGCTGCCCGCTGCCACGGCCACACTGACGTGCGGTATCTCCCTCCAGCTGGGCCTCCGGCTGGATGCAGCCCCCGGAGCACTTGGGTGACTCTGGCACTGCTGTGCCCATAGGACATTTGGAGAGGGAAGAACCAAAATCAGTTTGTGCCACAGCAGCCAAATTTTACCGCGTGTGGCTTAAGCTGTTGCTTTTGTCCTTATATCACCTGTTTTTAACCTTAATTTATTCTACACAGGGCTTGAGAGGAGAATGATACAGGAATAGAATGACTGGATCAGACCAAGAGATCTGCAGATTCCAAAGGCCACAGAAGCACTTTGCTGGAAGCAGCAGGATGCTCCTCAGGAGGCTCTGCTTCTGCCACGGTGGCTCGCGAGGCAGGTAAGTGCACCCAGGGGACAGCGCAGAATCAGAAACAGTTATTTAGCATAGCTGAAGATGTGTTAGTTCCAGCCTGTAAGACTAAGTAGGAGGACAAACGTTCCACTTCTAGGCAGCAAACGCCTGTGGAATGAAAGAGGTGAAAATCGAGTGGAATCCCAGCCCTGTTGAAGTTCATGGGATTTTTGCCATGGATTGCAAGCATACAGAAGTATTTCCCACAGATCTGTAAGGAATGCTGTAAGTACATTATAATGTGCACTGCGAGAATAATTGCATGAAGGGAAAAATTCAGCCTCTGTTTACAAGTTTTCCATCAAAACTAACTACGGGCATTTCTCCTTCATTTAAAAAAAAAACTTTGGGAAGGGAAAGAGCAAGGAGTGCTCTTTGCTGCCTATTTAGCCTTCTCCTACATTGAGCAGGTCCTAACCCAGCACGAGGCTTTTCTTCAGAGGCCCTGCTCCAGCTTGGACAGTCATAGCTGAGGAGGATTGCCCCTCATGTGCACTTTTGTTTTCTAGCATAGCCTCCTTGGAAAATATGATATTACAATATTGGCCAGTCAGGCAGTCTGTCATTCTTTGTTGGCCTCCCTGTTGTAACATGATGATGCTGGGATTTTTTTGTTTTGTTTTGTTTTCCATTAGTTTTCAATCAGCTCTCAGAGAAATTGGACTAGAAAGCTTAACTTCCTCCCAAGCCTTTGGATCCCATTGGTACTTTCTTTCTGCTGGACCCATATATCTCAGACTTCTTACTATGCAGTTCTCGACATCTGCTGTAGAGGTATATCCCAGGTTTATTTATAGGCTTCATCTTGCAGATTTCTCTGAATATATGATTTCCTACAAAACTGAGTAATCTTTGCAGTAACCCTGCCACATGGGAAAGAAATATAATCTCTACCTAAAGCAGAAATGTATACCTATGTATATCTTTTTCTAGTGCTCACAAAGTTAGTTCCCGAAGACTAAATAATTATTTTGTGGAGAACATATTGTGTTCTCAGCCAGAGGAGACAAATTTCTCTGGGTGGGGTGGACAATTCTCTGCTGACACAGGATGTGGGATGCTGTCCTTGGAGAAGGGCAATCACTAATTTTCCTAATTGACTAAAAGGAACATCCTCCTGCCTAAGCTTTGTCAGGCAAGTACAGGGTTAGTTTAATAAATTACACTTTTTTTTTTTTATTAGAAGAAGGAAAGGATGTTCTCAGTTTGTAAACAAAAATGCAAACACATTTGGTAACTAAGCAGTTTGGCCAGCATTCTGCTTATAAAGGATGAAGTTTGCTATTAAGCTTTGGAATAATAGCATATGGCAGCACACTGAATATTTGTCATGAAGTGATTTCATCTTGTATGCTAAAGCAGTCTACCCAGTGTGGAAACTGGAGTTCCTGAAAGTCAGATGTGACAAAAGGAAAAGTTAATCATTTGGAGAATACCGATTAACTGCACTATTTAGAGCTGTATGCATTCGCATTTAGATCATTTTGGCCTTAATATCCTAAGACTTTATACAGTTCTTTACAAATATCAGCTCCTAAGAATGCTAAAAATGTTTTTGTTTTTAAGGAAAATAAACAATTTTGGTACTTTTATGACTAACAGCTTTTAGAATTGAAATTCAGAAACAAAAAACACTTGGAAATTATTTATTGAAGCTGATGCTGTATGTTTACTTATCACATTCTTTTTTAGATTAGGCGCTGAAAATAGATTAATCAGTTATGCAGCTTGTTTCTAGAAAATGTCAGCTTCAGATTCTTATTAACGCACTACCACACTATTAGACAACTATGACTAAAATTAACCAGCCACTATGAGATGAAGAACTGAGGTGACAGCATCACAGTTTAAAGTATGTCACAGAATCAAAAAATCCTTAAGGTTGGAAGGGACCTCTAGAGATCATCCAGTCCAACCCCCTGCTCCAGCAGGGACCCCTAGAGCACGGGGTACAGGGTGGCATCCAGGTGGGTTTGAAGATCTCCAGAGAAGGAGACTCCACAGCCTCTCTCAGTAACCTGTTCCAGGGCTCCGTCACCCTCACTGTTAAATTTTTCCTTACATTTGTGTGGAACTTCTGGTGCTTCAGTTTTTGGCTGTTTCCCCTATTCCTGTTGCTGGTCACCACTGAAATGAGACCAGTACCAATCTCCTCCTCACTCCCCTAAGGTATTTTCATATTTGCTTCACATATTTAGAGAGAGACTCCTGAGTGAGACACGAATCAAAGACACCAAATAGCAATGTGAAGTCTGCAAAACTGGCACCAATGGTGAAATAATTTAAAGGATGGTTTATTTTTGGGGAAGAGATGAGCATGGTAAAAGGGAAGAGATTAGGGGAAGAAAAAGGGGAAAAAGATACATAAACAAAAGCAAATTGTGTGATGGGTGCAGTTTGGGTCAACTCTCAGTCATATCTGCGCTCTATCATGGTGGTTTGGAGCAGGACAGTGAGCCAACAGTTCTCACACTTGTCTAGCTAACTTCCAGGGTCAGGAGGAAGCTGACAATTTTTTTCCAGTACTGAGGAGGAAATACTGGGAGCTCTTCTTAACACTGACTGGGGCACTCTCAGGGGCTCCCACCTACCAACATCACATTTTCTGATTTTTGGTGGAGCTTTTGAACATGTCCAAGCAACCCAGAAACCCACACTGTACTCTAAAGCAACTAAAAAATGCTACTGAATCACTTGGGAACTTCTGGAAAATCTCACTCTAAGTCTCATAGATTAGTCACATCTCCTTCTAAAAATCAATGTGTCTACCCACTCCAAACTCAAGGAACTGAACCTCCAAACTCCACTGAAAACCTTACCTGTGCAAATTGTACTCTCACATTTATCCCTTTAAACTCCTCTTACCTGTAGTATAAGTCAATCAGAATTTGGTTGTTTGCATTTGTGTATTCCAAGGATTATAAAAGGACAAAGTGGATTTCACTCACTTTCTTTAACATTTACTATATCATATTTGCTTTCATTTGATATTCCTTAAATTGGTAAAACGTGGATTTTCGCTGCAAGATTTACCTCTTAGTAATTAAAAAAAAATACATAAAGCAGAGTTCAAATGGTCTTTTCTTTTATGAGAGAGTAGCTTTAAACCTAGTTAGATAAACACTGCATGTACTATAGATTTGGCCCCTGTTTTCAAAGGCAGCGTGGGGATGAAACATTTTTTTGCAAGTGTGTTGTATTCTGGGATTCGAGATGCTTTGTGTGCCCACAGCCACATCCGTTCTCCCCATGTGTGTGCAGAGAGGGGCATGTGGGCACACAAACGTGCTATTGCTACTGCCAGGAGAACTGAATTTTAACTTGCAACAGATCAGCTTCCTAATAACTGATTTAATATTGATAATTGATATAATGACCCTTTCAAGGGGTCATTCATCTCTGATCCCGTCGTGATAACTCTCTCAGAAACCTGTTCTGGCAGTTCTGATGCAGCCTGTGAGACCAGCTAAGACATTATGAAACATCCTGACCCAAACCCTCAGAAGTGGTAACATCACTACCTCAGGTCTGAGTTATTCACAGTTGAAAGATTGTTGTAGTGCATTTCTTCACACTAAAGACTGTCTCTGCTATTATATATTAATTCCCTCCATCTTCTCAAACTTTGTTTCTTTATACTGCATGTCTTGTCTATTTATTTATCTTTCATCTCTGCATTTGCCCATCACCTTTTGCCTTTTATTTTTTCTTCTTCCTCTTTTTTTTTTTTACCTTTCCCCACTATTTTAGTTTTTTTTTAATTCCACCTTTCATTCTTCCCATTTCTTTCTTTGCTCTATAGTCTATTTCTTCAGTATATCTTATATTACGACAGCAACTGGAAACAGGACCAGCTGAGATAAATCAATAAGAGTACATGTTGCTGATGACAGGACCCAGAACATGGAGCAGAGACGCCTTGAGACTGTTTCATTTCTGAACAGAGGACACAGAGGGGAAAGAATAGTTGGATTTTTTCACTAGCACTTCTCTGATTACACCCCGCCACGCACATGGGATGATTTTAGACTGACATGGGCATTGGCACAGCTGGGAAGAGTAGGCAGCCCCATTCAACAAGCTTTGAATGCATGGTCAAAGGAAATCCAGATAGGAGAAAACACCAGAGGACACATGGCTTTGCAATAAAAGACAATAAGCCAAGGAGAAGTCTTTGGAAGGAAGGAAGAGTTGTACTCCATGCAGTGCATGGCAGGCCATGCAAAACTTTATATATGGGCAATTTATATATGGGCAGGAAGCAAATGCTGGGCATGGCCCTGCTCCTGACACTTCCCCATGCTGGGCATGTTCAGTAGGTGAAGGCTGCCTGGCTTGCTTCTCACCTTGTTTCCATAATGATGGACATTTCCATGATGGAAACATCATGGATATGGACAGGAAGAGGACACTCACTGAGCATATGTAGGAGAGCTGAGCAGCACATGTGAGTTTTGGAAAAGAATTGTAAATAAAGGAAAGCCCACAGAGGTGGATTTGGGGGCTGCTTAAAGGACATATAAGAGAACCATTTGTCAACACAGGGCTTTTCTGAATCAGCATCAGCATTGACCTGCGTGTCATTCCTGTCACCACCACTCGCTATGACAGTTTCTGGGTAACTGTTTGGAAACTCCTGCTCTGGCTTGCTTTCCCTGCACCCAAGGCAAGTGATGCTAGAGGACCTACCACATACTTGGGAAGGAAGAAGGTGAAGACTGAGGAGAACTTAATTTCTGTACATTAACTTTCTGTACATTAACTTGCCTGGTGTGGGAAGCAGCTGAGGGATGATGTGACGTGACTCAGGTCCTGGGGTGAACAGGATGGAGCAGCAGAGGCAGGGGGGCCACTGAAGATACTGGACTCTGGTGAGCGTTTTAGTGTGTGTGAGTAAGGGAGAGTGTGTGCATGTCCAGAGATCTGCTATTTCTAAACCAATGGCATGTTTAGGCTAATTTCACGTTGCTAAGAAGCCCTGCACATTTTTTGTACTGGCTGCTGTTATTCTGCAGTCCTTCCTCAGGTGGTCCTCCCCTCCTCCCAGCGAAGTCCATCTGTTTGGCCACCAACCCATGACTTTTGGCTCGGGAAGACCCAGCATGTCACGAAGCCCCAGAATATGCCTTCCATAGCCTTGAAGAGCACTCCAGCTCTCTAGCACTGCTGAGTGTCTCCAGCTGTTTCTTGACAGGTGACTCATGTGTGAGTCAGACCCTCGCTCTTCCTTCACCAGCTCAGCCTGTGGGTGCGTTACCCCAAGAGGGGCTGACCCAGCATGCCACGGCCAGGGAGACATGTCTGGCTGCAAACTCATCGCTCTCCTAAAAGGAGCTTTAGAAAGAGCTAAAATAAACCTCTAGGAGAGAAGAGAGACCATGGTACTAGAGAGACACCAGGTTTCTGGAGATCATGAAGTTGGCCTGCCTAATGTCTAATGTCTCTGCAGTGACTCAAACGCCACATTGGTAGTGAACCCACTGAAGTATTGTGTACACACAGTATGAACCTGCCTGGTGGTGTGATGTGCATAATTGCACTCAGCATGAGCAATACAGGGAGTAGTATATAAACCTCTGGAGGTTTTGCAGCTACCTGCTTGCTCTAGGCAGTGGCTCCTAGTGTGCAGGTCTGGATAGGTGCATGTGTGTGTGAAGGCCCTACTTTGCACTGACTTTCAGGCACTGTGTCTCTGGCTGGGTGGTTAAAAGCAAAATAAACCCACACTATGGGGAATCCAGTGTTGCCACAGATTAGGGTTGCAGAAGCAATACGAAAAGCTAGAGACTTGGTCTCTTCAGCAGGGTTACTTTGGGATTGCAGACAGTGGATGCCCTGAAATGCCAATGCACACAACCACCAGCTGGAGAGCTAATGAAGATTACCCAGCAGAGCTGCATTTTAGTTCACTTTCTGCGGCTAACTGTGTAGTTCTCCTTTATCCTGATTGATACATGGAGCCATTTATCTAACCTGAAGGTAGTCATTAGGTGGAAGAAAGAGACTGAAGTGTTTGGAGAGATTGTGGCCATATGGATTGAGGATAGTAAACTTGGGGCTTGTACCTGCTAGCCTGGTTTGTTAGCCTGGGCATCATCTGTGGGGGCTCTCAGGTACCACCACCATGAGGTCCATGAAGCAGGCAACATGTGGGTTGACAGCCACTTTGAGAATTATAGAGGACATCTGTAGTCTTACCAACATCTCTTCAGCTGGCTGTGAGGCTGCTGTAACCTGAGGTTTTCCCAGCTTGGAGAAAACCCCAGAGGGTAACATTTCCCCATTTTGCCCAGGGTGCAAATCTGGACTGGGACTGATAGCTCAATGCCAGCCCAGTGCAGAGCAAGCATGAGAGACGACGAGCACGTCGTCTGGGCTCAGGATTGCAGCTCACAAGAACAGATGCTGTTTTGCTAGTCAAGTGTGGCCGCTGGCTAGCACTATCAGGACCCGTTGCACTCTGCATGCCAAGCAGGATGATCCCTGATGAGAAGTATAGGAAAAGCAGTGCCAGACATTGGAGAAACTCAGATGTGACTTCTAACACTATCTCTACAGATCTTGTTTTTCCTCCCTGCTTCCATTCACCTCCCTCCTGCTGTCCTGCCTCCTGCCCCAGGCTGCTGTGTTTCAGGGACCTCAGTCTCTGCTGTTTTCCCCCCGGGCCACGCTGCGAGGCAGCGCTGGCTGTGTGTTACTCGAGCAGAAGTGTCCTGGGCCCTTGTCTGAAGCCAGGCAGTCATAGCAACGCTCCTCCTGTCCCGGCAGCAGATGGTGCACAGCCCTTCTTCATCCAAACGCGTGATGTCATTTTTCCAAAGGCAGCTGGAAGACAGGCCGAGCCAGAGGTTTGTGAAACAGTAAATCCCTTCCTCCACCGCTGGTTAAAGGCCAAGTAGGCGACGTGCGCTTCATTAGCAGGGTCAGAATGATCAGTAACATCTTCCAAAGACATGGCTTTGGGGGAAAAACAGACTCTTGCACTTACAGATATATCAGAAGTTTTCTGGAAAAAAAAAATATGATTCCTAGCTCAGACTCTGAGGTCTTGCTGCAGACATGCTGCACCCATGTCTATTCCTTTGAGGTTTTGGAGACCTCTGAAGCTTCACAGTACATCCTGGATAACCTCTTTCTTCTCAGGTATAAAGGGATGGCAGTATATAATAGCCCTTTTCTTCTTTGGTCATTATGGAAGCTACCTCAGCTGAGAAGAAATCTTAAATAGCACAACAGAAAGTCCACTGAAAAACATCAGGATGACTTGAGAGGGGTTTGTTCTCATCTTCAGAGCTCTCTTTTTGGCTGGCATGGACTTGCTGACTTGAGACAGTCTATTTTCCTGGTAGCCTGTGTGCCTTAAAAGCTACACCAGTAAGACTCAAATGTCAGTTCTTCATTGCAGATACTGTTCTCTGTGTACTTGGAAAGCTTACAGGCAGTCATCACACATGAACTCTTCTGTAAAACAACATTTTACAGATTGCAAGTCAAGCATTCAGCAGCTAAGGAAAACTGGGATTAAGGTTTCCTGTGCAATGTCAACCAGTCTTGAATCTTTGTCAGTTTCTTCTCATTCTTACAATGTTGTCATTGATTATGGCCTCCCATTACTCTTCTGTCCAAGCACAAGCTTCTTTCTCACTCCTGGTTAACTGACAGTCTTTACTATTTACTATTCTACTTTTCTTTCTTCCAAGTCCCAGTGTTCCCCACATTTCAGGTCCCAATCCCACTTTCTTTTTCTACCTTTCTTTCTCCTTTTTTAACACTCATCGGGCCCTCTGATCCTGCCTTGCCCCACAACATGTCCCACAGTCACACTGACTCCCAGGTAACACCTCTTCCATTTCCTTGTTTCTCTCTCGTCCAAATCTATCTCTAGGTTGCAGTAGTCCCGTATGTCCAGTTACTCTCAGTGCCTAACATTCGGATGAGATCAAACAACTTCACTACACATAAATCTTGGTTGAAGGGCTTCAAAAATGGTAAATATCTGAGGAGAGGGAATTTTGTAATGGACGTTGTCAAGGACATACGATATGTGTATGGCATAGCTACTGGCTTAGTCTGCAATAACTCAACACAAAGACTCCTTTAGACTACAGTGGGCTATCTATGAGATCCTGAGAAAAGTGAAGGCATTCCTTGACTTAATTTGATGGTTCAATATATCCCCTTCTGGGACTATCAATTCACAGGATGTCACAGCAACCAGTCTGTGACTTTCATGAGGACAGACCTGCTTTCCAAGCTAGTACGTTTTGCTGGCACAGTAAGTTTTTGTGGACGAGCCATAGGACGGGCAATGCTGCAGTGTTCACTGCTGAAGTCATGGACAGCAAATAGAAAGCACTGGGTTATGATCATATTGTGCCATAGTCTGCCTCCAGGCTGAGGGCGATTGGTTGGTCAGAAGATGCACAGATGGTTTTAAACTATTCCAGTATAATTTTCATTTGGAACAACTCCGAGCACTGCTTCGGACTTTCTGGATACCTGGGAATCTTCACTCTTAGCTTCTTAAGTCAGTCAAACAGATGTAAAAAGAGCATGGGACAATTTGGCATTTTAGGCAATATTTAGAAACTGTGGTTTCTAAAGTAAGTCCAAGTAAGCTAAATTGTTTCTTCACGTGATTGTATCCCATCTCTTTCTGCTGAGGAGAGAAGGGACAGACTACGGGGCAACTTGCTGGTATAGTTTCAACTCAGTTTTATGAAGTTCCTGCATTCACGTGTCCGGAGAAGTTGTGATAGCCCCTGTTTGAGCAAGCAAGTTTGCTCCGGTCTGTGTGGCTCTGACTAAGAACACAGCAAAACAAAACCGGAAATCAAAGAGCAAAAGCAATTCGGCTTTGCTCAGTGTGCAGCAAAATTAACTTGCTGAGACACGCCATCTCAGAACATCAGTTTCTGTTTGGACACTTTCACTGCTGATTAGGATAATTTTTGTTTCCTAGGCAGAATGACCACCTCCACTTTTTACAATTATCATAGAGGGTACTTGGAGCTAGGGAGTGATACAGCCTTGACACCTTAGTGGTTTGCACATATTACTCAGGATGAATAGATTCACACAAGCTGTGATAAGAAATCTGGCAGGTTTGTTTTTTTAGCAAAACTTATCTCTTCTAGAGGAGATGTTTGGATGAAATAGGTGACATGTATCCCTCGTGTATCTCATACAGTGACGGGAATCTTCAGAAGAGATTTGAGGTAGGGATTTGGTGGACACTCTAGGTTTAGTGTAAGCCTGAACAAATCCAGAGTCTACAGAGGATTATAATTTAGAAAATCTTGAACAGAAGTCTTCTAAGTTTCTGACTGCCCTAGCCAATCTTACTGCAGCAGATGTGATTGCAGGTTAGACAATTCCCTGAAGTTTTTGAGATTCAGTTCAGAAGCAAAGCCTGAAGGGAAACTTGGGGTTTGAATCTGAACCTGCTGGCTCCTTTGAATCTCAGAGGGAGAGGTATTTGTGGTTCAGTTTTGCCTCAGCTTTTATGTAGCTGGCTTTCTGGAAGACCACATAGGAAGCAAATCAAAATAGTCAAATTAATCATCATGCCATTTTTTTTTCCTGTTGATTTATAAACAGAGGAAAACACTGATCATGTTTCATGTACTTGTTTTCTGAGAGTTCCCCACGTTATAGGTAAGAGTGTTTTATGCTTTTTGTACTGTGTGGTTTGGGAACAGCCTCAGGAGATCTCCTTCCAGGAGCCTATGTCTTTGGTCTTCTTTGGGGGTCCCTCATGTGGGTCCTCCAGGTTTTCTGACTCCATCGTTTTTTAGCTAGCTGAAGCTTTCTCTTCGGGAGCTTGGAGTAGGAAATAGGCAACAGGATATGACATTTCACAGGGAAACGCTTCCCCTGGTTTGTCTCCTGCTTCTTGGGTCTTATACACCTACCCATATCTTTTTCCGTGCTCCAAGCAAGTGCTCACAGCCTCCTCAGTCCTGGCTCCTACCACCACCCATATGCCAGTTGCCCTGCTCCTTTATGCAAGACAGATCTATCTCCTGCTTCTCCCTGCATCAGGTTCCCACCTCTAGCTGAGAAGATGGAGGGCTCCCTCAGAATTGCTATGCTCTTTTGAGGCTATTTTCCTTATTTGTCATTAGACTGTGTCCTCTGAGAGAGGAACCTCCAGGTACATGGCAAGGATATGTTATTTCTCTCACAAGGCAGCTATTCCTCATCTCCTCTGAATATCACAGAGCTGCTCACGTCTGTCTTCTCTTTCCCGACCACATGGACACTCACAGACTATCCAAAAACAATCTTCCTGGCAGGATGTAAGGGATTTAGCAGACTGCTGAAACATCCTCTAGCCATCTCTAATGCTGGAATAGCTCAAGCTATGTTGGCTAGCAGGAGTAGCCCTTGTATGTGTCATTATACAAGCTGTATAAATATAATGATGCTCATTAAGTCATTTGTTGAAATGAATTTTAGTCCCAGATCATCTGCAATTCTAATACTGTTGAAAGAAAATTTGATTTAATTATTACTGTAAGTTTTTGCCACATAATATTATGCATTATTTTGAAATGCCTGGCTGTGGATGTTACTTTATCCAAATGTTACATCATTTTTTAATGTCTTATAAAATACTGTTACATGTTCCTTATCCTTCCTTTTTGTTCTTATTCAAACAATTCAAAGCAAACATTTGTCTGAAAATTGTAAATATTTTTTCCCATTAACCTCTTACATTAACTTCATCACACATAGTAATACCAGGTTGGTTTATTTTTGATGAATTCCTAGATGTAGCATGCTTTTCCATGCTTCAGTACATGTCAAAAATGAGGCGAATCACGTGGCTTGGGCCATGTGATTAGTCGTATCTAGTTTCTGCTCTTCTTGCAATCTTGGAATCTGGCGCTTTTTATCAAACACATTTCTGAAATTTGGCAGACACGAGACATGTCTCCACAGCGGGGTGCAGCCAGGCGCCTGCTCCTCAGCCCAGGTCCCAAGCCAAGGCAGTGATTGCCAACTTCAGTCTGGAAGCTGGACAGCCACGTAAGTGCAGCACCATGCACACAGTCATCCTCCCTTCCTCACAGGGGCCAACACACAGCAAAAGCAGGGATCCCGGCTCTGCTGCTGACCTGCTGGCTCCTGCCAAGAGGCAATTTGTTTAGACTAAATCATAAGTGGGTCCCTTTTCCTGCAGTGTGAACTCAAGCCTATCCACACTGCTCTTATGTTGCTTGTTTCTGTCTCACAACTCAGTTTTATTCCTAAAATGGTGGGTTGTGCTGATGCATCTACATTACAAGTTTAGGGGAATAGACAGTCAAGGCAATGTTTATGATTTTATTTAGCTGACAGTACTGAGAAGAGTACAGTGTGACTGTCCAGGGTGCCACCGCAACCTTCAAGGTCACTAGTGTGGTGTGTTGGCCAGTGCAGCCCACGTGGTCAGGCTGAACACGCTGGGCTGCATGCAAAGGGCACGAGAGATGGGCAAGTCAGTGCCCCAGTTTAAGAAACACCGAATTTTCTTCAGGAAATAGAGCAATCTTACACTGTCATATTGTCTGTATTTTCAAAACAAAAATTGTTCTCCAGTGCCTGTGTGCACTTCCTGCTGTAAATCTTAGGCACCTGTGTTTCTTTTTCTTTTTTTTTTTTTTTTTTTAAATGCAGCTACTATGTCTGTGGAGCATAAGGATGTTCTTTCCCTGACTTCACTGGGCCAATCCTTTTCCGGATGGTTCCAGCCTGGTGGACCTGGGAAGAGAAAAGCAGCTGCTGTTTTAACAGTGTGTGACAGGCTGGGGCAAACAGCAAAGAGGAAGAGCCTGCCTATCTCCTGCCTCCTCATGAGTCTCACAGTTCCTACGTTCTACCTTTTAAACGCCTTTCCTGTGGCTCCTCTGTATTTGTTTATGCAGAGCAGCTCTGCAAGGTGGTGCCTGCTCCAGGCAGAGAGACAAACCCCCTTAGAGGAGCAGTTCATCGTGTTGCAGTGTGAGTGGCAGGTTAAGAAGGGACGGCACCTTCCCAATATGCCTCTCATTGCTGATGAAGGGAGCCCTGCTCAGCAATTTGGACCAAGTGTCTAAACTCTACATGGCTCCATTCTCACCAGTGAGTGAAAGAACTTAGCAATAGCACAGGTGTCTCAGCCACTGGTCAAAATCTATCAATCTGTTTCTCCATTTCAATTAAGGCAGAGGAGATGGAGTTTCTGTAATGGATTTTGTTCTCCTTGCGTACCATGACTTTTTTGGTAGAATTTTAAAAAAGAAGTTGAAAGCTCCTCATACCTCTCTTAAAGGCCCCAAGACTATTTCTAGGGGAGAAGGAGAAGGTTCACTCTTGTATGCATGGTATTTTGAAGCTAAGACCTTGGTCTGTGTGTTCGCTGGGCTGAGAGCTTGCTGTGTGAATAGTCACTGTGTTGTGGAGATCCACCCTGAGCTGCCAGCCCAAGTGAGTGCACCAGTGTACCTGTCCTCAGCAGACCCTGTTAACTTGCCACCAGTGTTGCATTAACTGTGTCCATGTGGCCTTATCAGACACAATACCGTGTCAATATAGCAGCTCTCAACGCTCCAGGGGTTTGCTGACTTTTCTCTCACATCCTGTCCTAAAACTAATTTTCAGCACCTTGAAGTGCATTGTTTTAAACAAAGATGCACAGGAAACTCCTTCACAGAGGGACAGACACATTCCTCTTTCTTCCCCGTGAAGAAGAGGATACTGAGGCACCCGCGAGGGGCAGCTGGCTACCTGCAGGCTGTTGGCCTCAGCCTCACCCAGCTTCCTGGCCCGGAGCTATTGGGGAACGGCAGTGTGTCAGGGCGGCCGCAGCGCCCGCACGGCCTGGGCGCAGTTACCCACCTCTTTGAAAGGACAATTTGCTTTTTGTTTTGTATATTTTCCAGATGTTACCTGCTGGCTTCAGGGGAGAAGGAAAAATGAATGTGAAGAACTATTCCAGCAATGTGCCTGGAAAACCAGGTGCCTCGCCAAGCAGCTTGAACTTCTTTTAAAAAACTTCATCATGAAGACGGCTTGATTTCACTGCTGGCAATACCCAAACGGTGCAACCAGCTACTGAGGTGTCTTGGGAGGGACTGGCTTGCCCTCAGGCACGGCCCTCAGACGGCCCTTATCCATCCTGCCCGTTACCTCCCCACAGGACCAAATTCACGACAGGGAATACAAGCCCAGAGCTGAGCTCTGCTCTCATTGCTTGAGGCTCTTACCGGGCGTAGGAGGCCACCAAAACCTTCTCTTTTCTGTCTCTACTTTCATCTTAAGCTCAGACAGCCCAGATGACATAAACTACATAAACTGGATATTGTGTTTGCAATGACAAGACACTCTCCATATCAACCACCTGCTTGATTAAGCTCAGGAGAGAAAGCAGAGGTCCTTAAGGGTGTAAACTTAGAGCTGGCAGTTGTGTCATTTGGGCTCACTTAGTACAACCTCTTAGAGCCTACGTCTATTATTTCTTTCTTGCATTTCACCTCTGTCTCCTTTTCCCCAAACCAAACTAACCTTGTCACAATCTGAGAGCTCCTTGTTGATGAAGCAAAGTAGGGGCAAAGCAATATATTTTACTATATTTTAACATAACGAGGTTTTTATAAGGAAATAACAGATAAAAGGCTTCTTGAATAGAAAAGGAAAGTGTGGATCATTAACAATTAATGAAAGTGTACCTTTAAAAAAGATTAAGCCTTTAGATAACATGGAAAAAATACGTCTGTGTAACTGCAATAAAGTCATAATTTCCCTTATTAACACATTCTAAAACAGAGAGAAAAGTGATTGCACTGCATATTGGTGAGTTTCTTTTTAGGAAGGTGACTCTCATGCTGCCTGATGAGGGACTGCTAAGCAATCTCTTATATTCTTTGCCCATGTGAAAGAGGGATGTAAAACAGCTCCTTCCTTGGCCAGTGCCTAAAGAGACAGAGCCTTCTCCTTGGCAACTATAAATTAATCCCATGGCTTCCTGGAAGTTGGGCACACTGATGGGATTTTTTTTTTCTTTTGAGTGGGGAAATAAGTTATTTTGAGAAAAGAAAAGAAAAGAATATCCTCGAATTCTTGGCTCCTTTTTTTTGGCTTCCGTGTAGTGCTGAGAATGAAGGTGGGGTTGGGTATTTTGAAGCAAATGAAAAAGACTGAAGGGGATATTTTCATCCTGGGATTAAGGTACACACCAACATTCACTTCCCTCCTGTCCCCAGGCACTGCAGTATTAAGCAGCGCATGAGCTTAGAGAGAAGTCATTTAAATATGAATTCATATGCAGGTGTTTTCATATCTCTTTGGTTACCTCTGAGCAGGATGTTATGAGACCTATTAAAATATTTCAAGTGGAAAAAAAATGCCTCTTTTCTCAGTGGAATGTATTCCTTTTCTTGAAATCTCAGTGTTCAGTTCTTTCAGAAAAAAAGTACAATCCTCCAAAAATTTGCCTTCTAATTTTCAGCAGATAAGTCTTTTCTCTACTTTTGCCCTTTCTTCTCTGCCACTTTTTATTTTTCCCTGGACAAGCAGAGGGAAAGAAAAGATAAAGAAAAAAGCAAAATGTAAACAATTCTAAAAACTTTAGAAGTGCAAATAAGGAAAAAACCTTATCTTTTCTTTTAGTAAGCCAAAACACATATTAAATAAAATCACCTGAAGAATATAACAACAACAACAACAACAACAACAACAACAACAACAACAATAATAATAATAATAAAAATAAATCATGCTGTTTGGAAAGCCAAAACTTTACCTCACTGAAATCACACAAAGATAATACGTAAAAAATTTCGCTATTTTGGATGGTACATTCTGCTCTTCTCTTTATTTATTGGTTGGTTGGTTGGTTTCATGGCAGTCACATCTCTGCTCTGCAAGCACCATGCCAAGCTCTCTGGATATCTGGCAATGCTGCCAGCCTCTTTGGCAGAGGTGGTACTTTGGGTCATGAGCCATAGACACTAACTTATTGTTTATTACATGGCTTCTTATGGCAAGGCTGGCCTGACATGCTTCATCGTAAGGCAGATAAACCCCTGCTTCCAAGGACAAAAGGGTTAATAAGCAGTGCAGTGTCGGGGTTTGTGAGAGGCAGCAGCCCAGCATCCAGCACTACACGCCTGCCTCCCCTTCTCAGATTTTTCATACTGTTTACTCTCCCATCTGTCCTGGTGCTGCCCAACCACTGCTGAAATATAACACGTCTTGCCTCCTTGTAAAGTGCTTGCCGTGGTAACTACTCGCCTCTCTTTTCATTACCATTTGTCAACATTCCCTGAGTAGTTTTGCCATTGTTGCTAATTCTTAGTTCACAATTAGAAGTAAGTAACCAAGAAAATGACAGAGAGTTTGAGTTTAAAACTATATATGTGAATAATCAGCCCAGATCCACAAACTAATCAACTACTACTGAACCTACTGAATTCCTAGAATATATGACTTCTCAGACTCAGACTTACACCAGGGCCAGTGTAGAACAAGCACCCTGAAGAAGTCCTTGGCAGTTAAACCTTTTGTTTTGGTCCGGTAAACATCTCCTTTCAACACACTGTAGATTGGCAAAAGTGGACACCTCTCCTCCCGCTGGCAATGGTTACTCTGGTAGACAGCTCTGCTCTGCCCTTCCTCTTTCACAAGACAGACCTCAGGTAAAAAACTCACACACTGGGCACAGATCGTTTACTGATTTCTGTATCAACCAGGGATTATTTTTCTCTGGAAGCCACAGCTGAACTCTGCGCTATTGTGTAGACATTCAGGAAGCTTGCTATCCAAGTGCAGTAAATATAGTCTGGCCATTATGTTTTCCTGGAGATTTCTGAAATTTTTGTGAACTGAAAAAAGAAGAAAGCCAAGTTTAATAAAGTCAGTGTTGTTCTTTGTACCTTTTCTGGGATTTATTTCCTTTGCAGTCAATTTGTATTCACTCTCTGCTCTTTTACACAACATGCTTGCGGACATTTTGTAATTCAACATCGCATAATGCTCTGTTTCCTCTTCCCAAAGATAATGAACTGCAGGTGACTGTGCTGAGGGATGTGCTACCTGCACGAGGGAAGCGAAGCCGGGAGCTGCCCGCGCCGCGCGGGCTCCCCGCTGCACGGCAGGGAGATTGCAGAGCGCGTGCGCTTGCCAAGACAGCAGCCGGCGCACAAAGGGTCGTTCCTGCTCCCACACAGGTAACAAAGCTGGAGAGAACTCATGACTTCATGTGTCTTATTAGATACATTGGGTGAAGAGGAACCCTAAAATCCAGAGATGAAGAGTGCAAGGTCAATCACGGAGCTGTAGCTATCCGCGTGTAGGCAAGCGAGTGCAGCTGTGTATATACGGCTGTAGATCCTAGGACTTCCTTTCTGAATTTCAAAGGTCTTGTCTCCTTTCACTTTCCCCTTCTGTGTGCACATACCATCCATATCCTTCTAACTTTGACCTCTTGGCACTTCCTTTGCAGCTCAGGTAGCCCTGGAATCCATTTCCTGGGTCATGAAGTTCAGTCTTCTGATCTAGTGTGATAACCGTCCCCAAAATCTCATCAAGGTGCATCCCGGAAGCGTGCACCTATTGGTGCTTCCACACCAGGCTCCTCTAGCAGTGCAGAACAGTCTTGTGATACCGGAGTTAAGATAATTCTGGCTAATTTATGTCCCTTTGTACTTTACTTCAGCTCAAGGAGTGCTTTTCCTTTCTTTTTTTTTTTCATTTTTTTTTATCCCATTACTGCATTTACAGAGGACTGTCATATCTTTTTCTCAGAATCCTTTTTCATCACTGTGGGAAGATTATCATCTTCTTATCCTTCTCTCAGTATCAGTTGCCAGTTCCCATGTGATAACACAGAGCTCCGGAGAGGTTTGGCTGACTCCAGTTACTCTGCCTTGAAAGGCATGTATCTTATCAAATAATGATATCATGTTATTTATGTGCATTCTTGTTGCATTTCATTTCATTTCCAGTTCTAGATGAAATAACCCTCTTCTGTATGTTCCAAAGCCTTTCATAGTTTATTTTCACATTCTTCCCGCTCTTACTGTGAATATCTTGCCTGCTGCTTCAGGTGACCATTTCTGAGGAGCTGACCTTAGCTGAAATCTTTGCAGTGCCGGTTGCCTGACGTGTAGTGGTGCTGCTTGCTTCCTCCAGGTTTCTGATTCTTGCTTCCAGGCCCCATGTGACCATTCCTGATTTCACCCTCTTGTTCCCATTCGCTGCTCTGTCTTACCTTTGTACTGATTGCCTGAATCTGCAGGGAAACAGAGGCGAGTTATTTGTTTATTATTGAGGCAATAATTAGATCACAACTATCTTTAAACTTCACTCTGATCATATGTACAGCGGCTAATGCTTTCATTTCTTTTTCCTTCTCTTGTTGCTGATAGACAAAAAAAAAGTTTATTTTGCTTTTTAAGCTGTGGATCAGTGTGATCTGAGTCTCCTTTTTTTATCTCTTTACTGCCTGACCTCCAAGCTGTGGACTTCTTGCAAGCATAAAGAAGGTATAGGATCTCCACCAGTGGGCATGTATCAAAAGTATCTATCTGAAGTGTAAATATAAAGCATCTTACAGTTGCATTAAGAGGCATTATCTAAACTAGTAGGATAAATATTTTCTTTCCTGTCTTGGAAGAGAGTTTTAAAGTTTTTTCTTAGTCTTCTAAGTGTTCTTGGAACTTATCTATACCTCATCAAGCCTCAGCTTGCAAAGTATAGCAACATCATTACAAAAAAATCACTTGCAGCCTTATCAAAACAAAGCGGTCTGTGATTCAGCACACAGACATAAACTTCATCATAATACTGTCACTTATATGATACATTGAGTAGAATTTCCTTCATTAGCTCAAGACAAATATTCAGTATGCAGCTACTTAACACAAACTAGGCTCACAGAGTTTTAGCCAGACATGCACGATGTCATTACACTGTTTTCTATCATATTAAAACTTTGAAGGAGAGTCTTCAAACATCATATTAATATGGTTTTAGAGGATGCATACTTGCTTCTCACCTTGCCATCCAATCTGATGTATACCAGTTTATGGGGTTGTTTTTTTCAGTTCAAGGCTGAATTCTGAAGTGAATTGCAGAGCTTAAAGTGCAGGTGCTGTTGTACATCCTGCATTGCTGATGGTGAAGCTGGAGCTCAGCATTAGCTTCCAGGGCAGATTTAGCTGCTTTGGTGTCTGCAGTAAAATGGATAAACTTACCCAGGCTGAACAAGAGCTGAGTTTTGGCCTCTCGTTTCCTACTTTAACCATGAGGCTGTTTGTAAAAGGAGATGCCACCTTCAGTCATATCTGAGAAGGAAGCAGCAGCTGTGTGCAGCAGCACTAGTCCAGCTGGTGCGTATTTGGGAATCCCTGGAGGACATTGGGACTGGCTTCAGCCTCTTGCAGAGTCAAGGCAGGGATGTGCCTGCCGCCTGAGACGTCCATGTCCGGGTCTGGCTGGTGGATGGCTTCACTGAGGAGGTGGTTGCGTGGGCTTTCATGGGGATTCGCTTTTCCAACACTGTCCTCATGGGAAGGTCAGGAAGATGCAGCCTTCCTAATTATTTCTTGAGAGCTACCAAGCAGAAACAAAAGACCCTAGTATCTGAGCAGCTGCACAGGGAGGGTACCCTCACTCAATCATCTGAAGGTGTGGATGGAGAGCATTAATTTTACATGAATGATACAGAAGTATTTTCACCAGCTGTTAAAAACATGAAGTTTATTGATGTGTACTTTGTGAAAATTATTTGTCTGTGGTCATCATAACAATAAAGCAATGGAATGGAAAAACTCTACCTAACAGAAAACATCTGTTCTGCCATCTTTCAACTACAACAAAACATAGTAGAAAAATGCTGTCTGAAAATACTAGTTTGACAGGTAAATGGGTTTGATTTGCATCTTTTAGCTTTGGAAAACTTTGCCTTAGTGCTTACAGTAGCCCTATAAATTATTATACTTTTTGTCCTTCCCAATAGTCCATTTAATTGCAAGTAGGACATAAAAAGCTGACAGGAATGCAGAAATGTTAATAAACAACATCTAGGGTGAACACATCCTTTTAGATATGTGCTCAGAGAAATATGCCATTCATAAGACATATGAAATGGAAAGCCAGATTGTGCAAAAAATGAAGTCTTTCATACTGAAGTGACAAGGACAAGCTATTGAATAACTCCAAATTTTTGTCAGCTAGTACAATTTATTGTCTGAACTGGCCATTATTTTCTTTTTAAAAATGTTCAATATCATTAACTGACATCTGAATCCAATTAGTCCTTTATTAATGATGACTGATTTCCATCCTCCCTGGATAACTGATGCTTAAATGATTCCCAGTGCAGCTGGGCTGCAAAGGTGGCATTAACCCTGTGCAGATTGTTTATCATAGATGCCACAAAATCATCACCACGAGGCAACTTCAAAATTGCAAACATTTATAGTCTCTGTCCAGTGGTGGTAGATGCCCAGCATGACTACAGTCTGTTCCAAGCAAACTGAAGGCAAATAAAGTATTCATGAGGTATATGGATGTGCATCGTGAGTGAAGAGACGAGTGAGGGAACACTGGAGCTTCACCCTTTTCTTAAACGGAAAAAATGGCCAAACTCCTACAAGCTCCAAGGGAATTAGAGGCCTTTAATCTAAGTCACAATAATAAATGAGGGAACATATTACATCCAAGAGGTAGTGAAACATCATGATGTGATTTTAGACTGATGGGGTCAAAGTTTTCCTGAGTTGGAAGGAAGGCAGCAGGAGAGAGACACAGTAAACTGCAGCGCTCAGCTGGGACTCTGGCTATTCCCCTCCCGCATGTGGAGCAGAGTGAGGACTTTATGCAAAGCCTGTAGAAGTAATGGAAAGCTATCACTGTCTCATGTGGGTCTTAAATCTGACCTTATGTGCTTTTTTTTTTTTCTTAGAGCAACTGCACCTATGCCTTTTCATACAGAAACAAGTTATATTGTTAATTCACTCTTACATGATTTTCTTTAAGTGGAGTGCCCAGTTTGGACTAGTCTGTTTTCAGGATGTCTTTCGGTGCTGCCTGCTGGACAAATCAGCAGTATTGGTGCTTAGCTGCAAACTTCTGCTATGGTAGTAGGGGGAGCTGTTGGCACAGTATCAAGACTCAGTGATTTTCTTTGGATTTTTCAGATCGACTTTGGGTTTGATCCATGGGGATTTAGGAGAAGGGGTACTCTAATTGTTTGCTAAACAATTCCACCATGGCTTTGTTTTCAGAGAAAGGCCCAAATACCTGTGGATCCCCCATGATTTATGATGTTAACTGCCCCAGCTTGCAAATTGCAAGTTAGAAGGGTTATCTATCCGAAGCAGAGCTGCCCTGCAGCAGATGTGAGGTACTTGCAGAGCAAACACATGGGCGTTCAGATCAAATCCACGCTCAGCATTGGAACAGGGATGCCAGCTTTCATTCTCCAGGGTGAATTTCATGAGCTCAGTCCTGCAAGGTGCTTGCCAAGGTAGAGTCTGAACTAGGAATTCTACACAGAAGAAGGATTTGGAAGTGGGAACAGGGCCAGCTGCCTGCTTTTATTCATAACTCATCTCAGCTATCTGACATAAATTGGCCCCATTGATAGAAGCTGGGACATTTTGTGTGCAGCAAGGTAAATGAGAAGCGATAAGTCTTACTGCTTTATATGCAGCCATGCCCAGGTTTGCAGCAGTGAAAGGCTGGAAGAAAAGGTGGGACCCTCTCCCAAAAACTGCAAACTGCACTTGCTATCTGCTGATGATGCCAAGGCGATGCCATCACATTAGCCATATGGAGAATGTGGAAAACAACGGGTGGGCCCAGGTGAAGCCTGCGTGGTCTCAATGGGTTGTTTAAGCTATGCTGTTATGCTGGAGAGCCACTTCATGCTACAGGATGCTGCAGCACCTCCTGGTCTGGGACCTGCCCCTTGCACTTGGCACGTGGCAGCAGTGCTGGGGATAGCTGCTGCACAAACCTGCTCGCTGCTGCACGAACCTGCACGGGGATGTCCATGGCAGCGTCTTTGGGCAGAGCTGCATTTCTGTACAGGGTGGAGAGGTCCTGTGCGTGTAAAATATCCAGAGGCTGCTGCCTCTGGTAGCTAAGGCCAGGCATCTCTTCCAAACCTGTGATCACGTGCGTTTGCAAACCCAGTAGTCCCGTTGATATGCCAGCTCTATGCTCGTTTTGTGGGAAAATATCCTGTTTCTTAGGCTTTTGAAGAAAATGATTTAAAAATAGCTTAGGTCCAAACTTGTGTTTTGTTGGCATGATTGCTCCTAAGGGATCTTTTCTGCCTGAGATCTGCTCTATCCCAGTTCTCCCCCCAGCGCCGGGTTTATGAACTCTCAGTTTCTCAAAGGCCACCAACACTTGCTGTCATGGTGAAGCAGCAAAGAGATTCCTGTATGCCTCTCTTAATGCTCAGGGCCCCCTTTTAATGTACATCATAATAAACTAGAAGTTATCCATTCCTCACAGTCCAAGCAGGCAATCTGCTGCTTTACTGTAAAATGACAGAAGAAGTAAATGTGAGGAAAAAATCACTGCAGGGTCTTTTTTTTTTTTCCCAGAGAGAGAGAAGAGAGCGCCAACAAGTGATTAATCTTTTGTTTCTTGGTGGTGCAAATATCCTTTTACATATGAGTCATATGTCTAAATATTCAAGGTCACCAGTGACCACCTCCTGGCCGGATTTACAGACTTCACCCTCCTTGGCCTAGCAATGTCTCAGTGCACTCACTTCTCGAATCTTTCCAGACTTTGCAAAATTTGTGCTGTACTTTTATTCTTTGGGGACAAGTGGTAATAGCCTATCAATTGTTTTTTGTTTTGTTTTTGTTTTATCCTCTTTGTGGTTTCCATAGCCCTTGCAATGACCTGTTAGTGTCTTTGCTGGGCCTATTTACTAGGTAGCATATATTACATATTTTAAGTGGAAAAAAGATGTACTCAAATATTCTTGGGTGCACTCCCTACATTTCCATGATTTACAAAAATCTTATTTTGAAGCAAAGTGGCTTTGCTTCACTACTTAAGGGAGATGTACCTCTCATGGAATTTAATTAGGCAGGAGGCATTTAGGGAGTTCCCACACGCAGTGTTCAGCATCTCCTCAGCTGTTCAGCTAGTACATTAGATCTGACTAAGAGATGAAACACTCTAAGTCAGAACCAAGGGCTATGTTTCCAGATCTTCACTGCCTAACTTTCTGGGTGGTTGTCACTACATGCACATTCACATCTTTCCTCTATGCACAAATATATGCCCTAGACCCTGCCTGTGCAAGGTGGGGACAAGATTTAAGATTCTCTTCCTACAGATCCTCAGAAGGTTGAATGAGGGAGCTGCTCACGAGCAAAATTATAGACGGAGATAAGTCCTGTCAGGGAGGGGCTCAGAAAATAAATTTACTCAAACTTTTGAGGATCTTATTCTAATTCTTTACAAAATGAAGAGACATGAAATTAGAGAGGTAAGAAATGTACATCTGATTGTGTGTGCTGAGTGATACTGCAGTGCAAACAGAAGCTTAAGAGCCATCTATAGGAATATAAGTCTATAAATTTCTACAGACAACAAAGCAAATACATAATAGGCATAGTAGTTTTCTGCAGTCTAAACATACTAATATTCAAACTACAATGTCCTGATAGTGTGATTTGCTGCTTTTAAGCAGTATTACCCTATTAGTTTCCATGGATTCACTTCTAATTTAAGTTGTGGTCCTACAGAAGAGGAGGTGAGACTGAAGGTGAGGGTACAAGGACTGACATTCTTGAATTAATAAAAAGTAGTAAAGAGAGGAGAAAAAACAGCACAGCTACTCTTGTGGTGGCATCTGACAGCAGCAGTGCTCTGTAACTCCCAGGAGGCAGTTTTTCTGCTTTGCTCAGTGTGGGTGCAGGCTTGAGTGCAGCACCAAGACTGCTCAGGGGCGATGCACTTGAATGAAATGGGAGACTCACTGCAAAGAAGCCAGCGGAGACCAGCGATGGTGCTAAGAGGTTTGGGAAACATGACCTGTAAGGAAATGTTCAAGGAAGCTGGGCTTGTTAGTCTAGGAAAAGAGGATCCTGAGGTGGGCCATGATGAAAGACTTCCACTATTTAAAATATCACTGTGGAGGATTATAGTAACTTATCCCCATGGGGCTATGAAAAAATGGTTTATTGTGTGGCAAAGGTGGTTTAGTTAAGGATTTCAGAAATGCTTGCTACTTTAGAAAAAAAAAAAAACAGGTTTGGAGAGGAACACCTACACAGAGATGTTGATTTTGTGATAGGGGTTTTTTAAGGATAGATCAGATCATATGTTTGCCAGAAGATTCCTGCATACAGTTAGTTTGCCCCTGTGCATGCGACGGGGAAGATATTCTCCTGAGATCCTTTCCAGCCTTGTATTTCTATGATTTATGGTCTACATGTGGCTAAGAATGCTGCTGAATCAGAGCCTCAGATTACAATCAGCTCCTGGGTATCAAAAGCTTCATTCAGAAAGATGAGCATCCGTAGGCTGGTGGTGTGCCAAATGTTCTTCCATCCTCCAAGCAAAGGTGACTCTCTGCATGTCATCCAAGTTTCCAAGCTGTCATTGACAGAATTTTCTGCCGTGTTAACCGCTTATTCAGCTAAACTGCATCTGCATTAACCAGGCAAGAAAGCAGGCATTTTCTGAAAAGATTTTGCCAAGAAAGCTTGAAGGAGCCCAGGACACTCCAGAAGCTGACTTCCTTCCACAAAGTCCTTCCTTTTGCCATATTTTCCATTACTATACTCTTCAGGATCAATGTTTGAGAGATGATGATAATAATAATAATAATAATAATAATAATAATAATAATAATAATAATAATAATAATAATAATAATAATAATAATAATAAGAAGAAGAAGAAGAAGAAGAAGAAGAAGAAGAAGAAGGGGTCATATGTGTAGCCAGAAGATAAATCTGAGACATAAGCCAGAATGTATGTGGAGCAGGTGTTGTTCCAGCAACCTCTGGAACACCAAGGACCTCTTCTTTCCTTCATTGTCAATGCAGTTAGCCTAGAAAGGCCCCATATTTCCTTTTGGGGAGGGAGGAAAGATGAATGGAAGCAAGTGGCCAGGACAGAACTGCTGTGTTTGCATCCATGTGTTAGTAAGGACATGTCAAGAGAGAAGAAGAAAGGACTGTGACTTCACATTTGACCGAGACATTCTTTACTATTTTTTACACATATTTAACTATTGGTGGTCTGCCTTGGGCTTTTAAGGGGGCTAGACCTTTATGCAGTGTGTAATTCTGGTTGTCCCATCTCTCCAAATTCAGCACTGACCGATGATCTTGGTCTGCAGAGACATGCACACAGTTGTCCCAGATGATAGGCCCAGATGGTCCCACCAACCACGTGCTCAGTCAACAACTGTAAACTTTTGAGCAAACACAGGAAACTGATAATCTGGAAATTAAAAAGGAAAAAGACAAATGCTAGATACATATAAAAGATGTATTGCCATAATGACACAGATATCACAATCCTGTAAGACATACAACAGAGAGATGTGATCAAAGGCTGCTTCTAGTTGCTGTTGTCTTCTTTTTTAATGACGGCTTTGCCTTTGACCTGTGCTGGGACCTGAGGCCCATTTGGCCACTGGAGGGCAATCCAAACTCTTCACCACAAATACTCGTAGCTCTCGGTTTGTTAGGTAGCAGTGTCCTAGTATCACTCAGACATTATAATTTGTTTTCCTGCTCTCTCCCTCTTTCCCTTTATCCTCTCCTTTTATGCTTGCCTTAATCATCTTTGTTGCTCTACGCTGGACCCTCTCTAGGAGCTCCATGTCCCTCCTGTCCTGAGGAGCCCAGACCTGCACCCAATACTCCAGGAGTGGCCTCACCAGAGCTGGGGAGAGGGGCAGGACCTTGACCTGCTGGCAACGCTCGTCCTGATGCAGGCCAGGATCCCATTTGCCGCCTTGGCCACGAGGGCACATGGTTGTCAACCAGGACTCCCAAATCCCTCTCTGCGGAGCTGCTTTCCAGCAGGTCAGTCTCTAATCTGTACTAGTGCCTCGGGTTATTCCTCCCCAAGTGCAGGACCCTGCACTTGTCCTTGCCTTGTTGAACCTCACGAGGTTCCTCTCTGCCCAACTCTCCGACCTGTCCAGGCTGCCCTGAATGGCAGCGCAGCCCTCTGCAGTGTCGGCCACTCCACCCAGTTTTGTATGATCTGCAGACTTGCTCAGTGTCCTCTGTCCCCTCATCCAAGTCACTGATGAACAAGTTGAACAGCACTGGGCCCAGTAATGACCCCTGAAGGACAGCACTGGCCACAGGCCTCCAACTAGACTTAGCACCATTTATCACAACCCGATAGTGGTGATACATGAAGAAGGTGCAGAGCAGCAGCAATGGAGGGGTAGGGGTAGGGACAAGCACTTGCCATCCTGAGAAGTTCTCTGTTAAGCCACAGAGATGCTCTTGTTTATATAAAGTGGAAAATAAATAGAAAGGAAAAGGAAAAATAATACATTTTTTCCCCAAAAATTACAGTTCTCCTTACAGATTTCCCAGGAAATTCCAGACAAGTGCTTTTGTGGTTTAATATGAGAAAATACAGCTGGATTTGCTTTGCAAAACTTGTGCTTTCACACTTGTGCTTTCCTCAGTAAGCAAAGAGAGAAAGATTGGGTTCTTTATTTTCCATAACAGCTTGTTCACATATCAGGGCTGAACATCATAAGTGTCTGAACTGCTTCTTAGATAGACTTCTCCTTCGATCACTGATAGCTCTCCTCATGCAGCATTTGCTTCCTACACCCCTTATACTAAAACATTTACTGATAGCTTTAAATCAAGGAGGTCATCAATATTTTAGGACCCTGAAAAACAGGGAAATTATTGGCAGAAAAAGCAAGGAAGAAAACTACACTCTCCTAATCTTTCTTTCCATTCTCTGACCTCATGTGAGCAAGTCACACCATAGTTCGATTTTGGTACTCTGGGGCACAAACATATCCCAGTATCTCATCTATGATGCAGATAGACAAAAAGAAGACGACAAGAAAACTTCTTTCTGGAGTTATATCTTAAAAGGGAGGAAAAATAAAAATAATCAATCCTGATCCCTTCAGGCACTTCAAAAGCCTGAAACATAGGATTAATTTAGCATCGGTTAAGTTGAACATATTTTATAAGGGTCCCTATTTGAAGCCTTTAGTGAGTGCTTAGGAGCTGAAATCCCATGCCAGAACCCAGCAGCGCTGCCCAGTCAGCGAGCCTGGTGTTTCACATGGTTGGGTGTGCTGCTTTCTAATAACAGGGGACTGATGGGCTTGGCCTGCACCAAGCCCTGCAACATTCTCTCAGCCTCACACTGTGAAGGAAAACAGGCTTGTGGCTTTACTGGGATGCTTCAAGGACAGCAGCCTTTTTCCACTCAGAGAAAGCAGTTCAGAGGGAGAGGTAAGGAACAAATTTGCAGCAGCCCTGGCTTTTCCATTCAAGTTATAATGAGGTGTTACTGGGAATGACTTACTTACAGATCGGCACTGACATTTGCAGATAGATTTGACTGGGGCCAAAGCTTGGAGAGAGTCTGGAACATCACCCTATCCTCCCATGCAGACCTGTATCAAGACGCCACGGATGCTGCAGCCCCCAGACGTGTCCCATCTCGTTTCCCCCAGGCCCTTCTGCCCAGGGCTCACCTCAGGCCGTTTGCCAGCCGCGAGGCTGCAGCAGAGCCCTGACACGTTACTGGGACATCCACTGATGGATTCACCACTTCTCTCGCCAGGCTGCTGGCCACCTTCCCCGCTTCTTGGCAGCCTGCCTCTACTTCCTAGGGAGATGAGGCCCTGGAAGCTGTAGGACCTGAAGCTCCCAAACCACAGCCTCTTTCACAGCCTCTCTAGAGAGGGGATGCTGGAGGCCCCAAGCTCCCAGATCCCAGCTACTCTAGGGGATGGTGAACTGGAAGACTGATAATGACTGGCCCTGATCTTTAGGATGCCCAGGTTGCTGGGATAGGCCAGGTTTCCCTGGATGCACCACAAGTAAGATGAGTCTAGAAGTCTTGAATGTAGATTTTGGGTTCCAGTACCAGCTGATATGCCATACAAACAGCATGGGTGTCCAAGCTGTGCCAATTTCGCATCCTGCAGGCCTCCCAGCTGCTAAAGTCATAGGCTGGACCTTTTCATCTTTTTTTTTTCCAGTGTATAAAATGATCTTGAATATAGAATACTACATAAAAAGTAATATCCTATCTATAAAGTATTATTATAAGACAATGAAATTTTACACTCTGTCCTTAAACTTTTCTTTTTGAGGTCATAGCAGTAACCATTTTGCTATAGCAAAGACATGACATGTAAAATCACCAGAGAAAGGAGAGACTCACAGAAATATGGAAGAAGGAGATTTTTTTTGTAATCAGCTTTGGGAAAGAGCTACAAGTTTTCCATTAACCAGACTTTAAAGGGACTGGGATGTGCAACAAAAGCCAAGCCAAACAGTGAGAGAGATGTAAGCAATGAAAGAATGGGAAGTTGTTTAGCAACATACATAACATTGGAAGAGCCGTGCTGTACGTTATGCACACATGCCAAATGCATTTTGGGCTGCTGGTGCCAGAGCACTCAGCTAACCCCCAGAAAACTAACTAACTCAGACACAGTGTGCTTATATTTCCCTCTCAACGACAGCTTGGGAGGCAATCACTACACTGAAATGTACAGTATTTATTTATTTCAAACAACCACTTGGGCAGAAAATGTTCTGCAGCTTGGACTCTGTAATCCTAACCATATGCTGTTTAATAACTCCATATGCAAGGTGCATTGCACAGTTTCCACGTGCCTGCATGTACTACCCATCCACAGCATGTACCCACCAAATGCAGCAGACTGCAGGAAGCTCTATGTAGTAACTTTGTCTTGAGCATCACCTATCACAAGTCAACAAGTAAATGAATATTTCTGCCATGCAACAATAGAATCTCTTCTTTCTCTCTCAAAAAGGATGCATTTTAAAGGATGGATTTGCTTTCTGATAAAACAAAGCTTTAGTCAAATATTGCTTCTTCAGTGTGTGCATTGGCCTTCCCTCTGACCCCCAGTCTTTCTCAGTGCAGCAGGTGCTCTTCTTTGGTGCAGTTTCTTTGGTGCTGTGTCTGTGGGGAGAAGAGGCACCAAAAAGCTGGGTGTACCTCTGATTCACAAGCCGTGTGTGATCTCACGAGGGCCTTTGGAACGATTTAGGTCAGAAATTGCCTGTACTGCTGTAAAATTGGACTGTGGGATTCCTTTACAGGCTGCAGTCATACGGGGATGAAAAATCATAGAAATTGGGGGTAAAGAAGTAAGTAGCAGGGCTTGGCTCCTCTGTCATCATGCAGAGGTGGCTGACATAATTTGTGTAGGTGCTTTAAAAGCAGCTCACATTTCGCCTTGGATTGTTTTTCTGGCAATGCTTGAAGATTCGTGTTTTTTTCTGAAGAATCTACAAACAGAAGAATGCTGACCAAGAACACCATGATTTCTCTGCCTTTTTCCCCAAGTCTGAGAAGGAAAGAGCGTTAGTGTTTTCTTTCAGTTCCCACAGTAGTGTTTTGGGAAGAATAACTTGTGGGGTTTGGAGGGCAGTGTCATCCACAGCACAGGGCACCGCAGAGGGGCATTCTGCTTTCTCACAGCTAAATGGGAGCAGCAGGAGGAGCACGTTTTCTCCTTAAAGCAAAACCAGGCATCCTTTTCTGTACTCAACACCCAACGTCTTCTGGCTGCTGCTGGCATATCCTTCATATTGCTGTTCCTGTTTGACTTGCTGTTTCTGATTCAGAAAGTACTCGAGATACTGGAGTTTTTCTCTTGCAGGAATGTTTCTAGCACAGCCATCAAAACTGTTTTCCTAAGCATTTTAGTGAGAAAGCAAGTTTTTTAGGTGAAAAGAAGAAAAATCTCTAGGTCTGAGCTGAGCCAAATGTTAGCAAGCATCTCTGTTTCTTTTTGATTTACATTTACAAGCTTTCTGAATCATGCTTAGGATTTAGAATAGTGTGTCAAAAGTTGAAACATGATGTGTGAGTGTACGTATGTGGTTGCGTGTGAAGGGGAGGGAGGAAGGTATCAGAGGATTTTTTACAGGTTTTTTTTTCCACCTCCGTGATGGAACAGATTAATAGAAAACTATTTTTCTTTTCTGTAGAAATTTTCATTTGATCTTTTGACAGTTAATATCTCCACTTGCCAGCACAAAATGAAATCAGCTGGTGTTTGTGCTGGCAGAAAACGGAAGAGTTTTCTATTATTCCATCCATTACATTACATTGCATTACATTACATTACACTACACTAAGAAGCTCATGTAGTTGGCTACCAACAATATGAGCTCAGAGTACAATGAACAGTGATTCATGCTGCTGCATGCTGAAATGGCTGGGGAAGCGTGTCACTGCAGAAGCAAATGTTAAGCTCCTTTTATTTAAGTTTTCTGGACGAGGTGTGAGCTCTTCTTCCACATTTATGTGGCACCTAGCACACAGATGTCCTGACCCAGGAGCAAGTCAGAACAATGGAAACATTCCAGCTGGCCTGTGCTGCCCTTTCCTTGGTGTCCTGGGCACAGCCGCAGCAGGAAAGCGGCACCTTGACCTGCCTGTGCTCCTTTCCCGTGGGCTCTAAGAACAGTGTTGGCTCTTTGTAACTTCTCAGCCCCCTTCAGAAGTTCCTGCTGCTTCCTGGGCGACCCTTGATTCCCGGCAGAGAGGCCTTTCTCCCCAGACGTGGCTTGCCCTCCAAGGGGGTGTGTGGGCTTGTTTGGATTGCCCCGTTCTGCCTGGCTGTGCGTGAGGAGCTGCGGGAAGGTTGCTGCAAGGAGACTTTCCAACGTGTGGAACCATGTGCGTGGCCTGGTGGGGCCCTGCGGCCACACACCCACAAGGCTGCTGCCATGGGTTGTTTGTATTTTTTTTTCTGTCCTTTTGACTTTATATTTTTTCTTGTTTTTTTCTTCCCTTATTTCCTCATCTATAGCTCAGCCTTTCTCTTTTTCCTGCATTTCCTTTCTTTAATATTTTTCCTTTCCTTTTTTCTTTCCTTCATTCCCTTCCTTTCTCTTCCGTCTTCCATTTTCCAGTTCCCTTCTGTCTTTCCTTTTCTTCAGTTTTTCTTTTTTTCTTTCCTTTGCTTCTCTTTTATTGTCTTTCATTTATTTTCTTTCTTTTTCCTCTTTAACATTTTCCATCTCTTCTTTCCTTTTTTACCTTTTTATCTTTCCTCTTTTTGGTTTCCTTTTCCTTATATAATTTCTTGTTTTCTTTTTTCCTTCTCATTTTTTTCCTTTTTAATCCTTTATTTCCTTTTTTCTTTCTTTCTTTTTCTTTTTTTTCCTTTCTTGGAAAGGTCATGAAGCCTGAGAGGGCCATATGAGGACTGGAGGAAGGCAAATGTCACTGCAAACTTCCCAGAAGATTCCCAAGGCTCCCCTCAGCCCCTGGGAAGGTGCTGGAGCAGCTGATGCTCAACACCATTTCCAAGCACAGAAAGGCCAAGAAGGTGAAGAGAAGCAGCATGGCTTCTCCGGGGGGAAATTATGCTTAAGGAACCTGATAACCTTCTAATCTGGAAGGAGCAGCTGGATACAGGTGGAAGAGCGGTGGCGGTGGCCTCCCTAGCCTTGGGAAGGGCCTTGCACACTGTCCTCCCTAACAACCTGCCAGGCAAGCAGAGGAGGTGCCAGCTGGATGAACAGCCAGTGCGGTGGGTTGCGAAGGGGCTGAATGGCAGAGCTCGGAGGGTTGTGGTCAGTGACACAAGCTGTACCTGGAGGCCAGTAGCTAGTGGTGTGCCCAGATGTTGATGGTGAGTGCAGTCCCGCAGACTGCTCTGTCAGTGACCTGGATGATGGGGCAGGATGCACCCTCCACAAGCTCACTGGTGGCACAAAGTTGGCAGGAGAGCTGATACAGCAGAGGATTGTGCTGCTATCCAGGGGAATCTCAGTGAGCTGGAGAAAGGGGCCAAGAGGAAGTTCAAGAGACAGTAAGTCAAGAGAGCAGCTCTCTGAGGAGAAAAGGCTGAGAAATCTGGGACTGTTCAGCCCAGGGAAGAGAAGCTCTTATCCATTCATCTAAATATGTGAAGGTAGAATGTAAGATGCAGCCAGACTCTTCTCAGCAGTGCCCAGAGAGAGGAGGAGATGAGAGGGGTGCAAAATGAAGCACAGACAATTCTGTCTGAATCTAAGGAAAACTTCTTTGTTGTGACTGTGACTGAGCACTGGCACAGGCTGCCCAGAGAGATTGTGGCATCTCTGGCACTGGAGATAGTCAAAATCTAAATGGTTTTGGCCCCTGGGCAATCTCCCTGGTCTAGTTTACCCTGCCTGAGGAGGGTTGTGACTACACTGCCTCCAGAGGTGCCTTCCAGCCTCAGCCCTCTGTGGTTACCACAAAGCCATGGCAGTGGTGTTAGAGAGCACAGCTTTCGCACCACTCCCAGGGATGTTATCCATAAAAGAGCATGCTTGGGAAAAAATATGCTTAACAGCTAGCAGAACAATCTGAAAGCAGCTTGCCTATAGTCTGCAAATTCCTGCTTGGGGAGAAAACACGGGGCAGTGACTAACTCGATCCTGTTACATAATAGGAATCAAATTCTGGAAACTGAAGACAGACAAATTCAAATGAGTCCTGTAGAAGTTCTTGCAGTAGTAATTCTCACTATATCCTCTTTGAAGCTACCAGGCTCTTCTGTGCAGCTAGTAGAAACAGGGAAGGAGGAAACTCAGTCTGGGAGTGAGAGAAAAGAGTCTGGCACATAACTTGTCACAAGTGCTAGGGTTAGCAGCGTCTCAAACAGGCTCGAGTCCCCTCCCATAACCACACATTACCACGTCCCTCTCACTACCTCCTCATCGCCTTTCCCCACCCGACCTCCAGCTCTGACCCTGTTGCCACAGTCTCACCATGGGTCTGCCCCATGCCTCACTCCACAGAACAGATGTGCCATGAAAAGTGCACCAAGGCACAGCCCTCTGCCTCATGTCTTTCAGTTGGAAATAAGTCCACAACAATCACAGCTTTCACTGGCAAGCAAAGGCCTCTCTTGACAGCAGATCTGCACTTAAACTGAGAGCAAAAAGCCTAGTGATTAGGCTGGACGAGCTTCATGTTCTGGTAGGTCCTGCAGGAACCCTTGGGCAGAATGGGTGCTTTCACTGTATGATCTTTCACTGAATAGGAATGTTTTACTGTGTTTTTACACATGGATCTACTCTCATGCATCCGGCAATTAGTTTATTCCCAAGAATGTGAAGTAATTTTTGGCCTCTAAATTGGAGGTATGAGTTCCTGCTTTTTAACTCTGGTCCTGCTGAGTGTTCATATAGTACAGGATGCTACATGAGACTATGGAAAAGCAAGAAAAGATTCCCCCATTATAGAACAGCTGTACATATAGGGTTCCTAGGGTTTACTTATAAGTATGGGAAGGAGGTTGTAATGAATTTTAGAATTTTTGTCACTTTAAAGCAGGGGATTTTTTGCAGCTTTAATATATGCAGGACATGATTCTGGGCAAAGCACAGATAGGTTTCATCGTTATCCTACTGGTGACATAGCAGTTATAACTATTTTATGATGGGTTTCATATTTTTTTTGATAAAAGTATTTTCTTATTTCCACAGTCTTTGTTTCTTATAATTTTGGCTGAAAAAATTTGGATTAGTATCTTAATTTATTCTAAAGACATTTTATTACAGTTATGTGTTCAAATCCGGAAGAGTTTTATCAGTAGAAGATAAATGCTGAACATGAAGTCACATCAGTATTTATTACTGTAAATCCCATGATCTAACTCTCACAGGATAGGTAAGCTTTTGTTGTTCTTGCAAAGAAAACATAAGATTTAACGAGGTTATGTGTACAGGATTTTTTTTGGCAGCAGGAAGAATATCATGAATCCTTCAGTATTTGAGGACACAGATGTCCATGCGTACAGACAGATGGATGTTTTTCCTATGTGCTAGAAGACTGAAGCAAAGAGCTAAAATTCTGATGAGTAGATGGTTTGGATGTCAATTTTATGTTCCCCTCATAGTCTTTAATACAATGCTGCAAAGAGAAGTGGAACATAATACATTTTCAACAGATCTGATTTAGATGGAGAGAGGATCTGATGAATATGTATCAATACCTGAGGGAAGAATACAAAGAAGATGGGGCCAAACTCTTCTCGGTGGTGACCAGTGACAGGACAAGGGGTAATGGGTGAAAGTTGAAACCGAGGCAGTTCCATGTCCATGTGAGGAAGAACTTCTTTGCTTTGAGGGTGACAGAGCCCTGGAACAGGCTGCCCAGAGAGGTTGTGGAGTCTCCTGCTCTGGAGATCTTCCAAACCCACCTGGACACCACCCTGTGCCCCGTGCTCTAGGGGTCCCTGCTGAGCAGGGGGTTGGACTAGATGATCTCCAGAGGTCCCTTCCAACCTCAGCCATTCTGTGTTTCTGTGATTTGTATTGTCATAAAGGTCATTTCAGTATGATAACAGTTATTTCTGTTATCATTCACTTTAAGCACAAGAGAAAATTATGACCTACCTTTCGTGATTTGATTCTGAAGTCTGGGCTTTTTAATGAATGATTCTGGAACTGTTCCAGTTGCTAATGCTGCAGATCATGTACAGTAGTTAAGTGATCATGACATTTTCTATGCTCTCCAATTTTGAAAAATAGGAAAACTTGTTGCTTTTGTGCCGTCTATCATTTATTGCCTGCTTGCGACATGAAACAGAAATTATTCAGAAAGGAGAGTAGCCATCTTTTCACCACAAGTCCAGATATTAGAGGTCCTCCTGCCAGTAGCTATGGTCTCTTAAGCTTGGAAATAACCTTAACTGTTCTCCCACAGGTGCTGCATAGGAGAATCAAGCACACAGAGATTCGCTAGCCCAGAGACTTTCCAATTTACATAAAGACAGGGGTGGAGAAAGAGAAAAGGGGAGACACACACACACTTATTTCTCCCACTGTCATTTCCCCACAAACTATGGTTCTCCTATTTCACCAATTTATTTCCTTCATTCTTTGCTTTGATTCTCTCTCTAAATGGTCTAGTGCTGATTTCTGGTCTTGTCACAGCTTAGAAAACTGGGCTGTGTCTCCTTAGGGCTGTGCTCACTAGGACATTCAGTTGTACTGGAAGAGTCATTCCACTCATGTCCACGAGGTGGACATGACTTCACTGTCAACTGAGGCAAGCTGGTAAACCATGAAACCCTAAGCAGTGACTTTTCCTGACTGCAAGTTCTCGTTTAACACCAGTGCCATTATGTGACTCCTATTCATAACCTGCGAGGGACCATATCTCAGGTTCACTGTCTCAAAACTTGTTTGCCTTTCTCCTGAATTCACTGGAAGATCCAAGCTCAGCAGCTGTGAACAGATAAGGACTGAAAACAGTTTTTGGATGGGGTGAAGGAATGGCTGTGCTGTGTTGGAGGTGGCATACCAACCCAACCTGCCAAGGCAGGAACGCAGGAATGCCATTGTCCAGGAAATGATCTTCCCGGACACCCTATAAAAGACTGGGCAATCAAATAATAGATGGTGATCTATAGGCTCCTTCCCACCGACTATGGACATCACGATGACTACGGACCAATGGGACACCACGAATCCATGGTGGTGATCTCTTGCAATCTTATCCCGACTGCTTGCTAGATTTCCTTCTTTCCTGTCTTTCCCTCCCTCTCCTATCACTATTTTCTTAACACAACACATGAATATTTTGCTTGTGTAAGTGCTCAATAAATTTCCTTGATCAGTGGCATTTGTCATCATTTGTGTCTTAATCTTACCCTGAGTATAACAAAGAATATTCCTGGCTCTAGGTCTTCCTGGACTGCAACAAAGCCCTATTGGTGACATCACGTCTTTACAGCTACAGGCTAATGGTTTTCTCTCCTGAAGCTGTATCCTCTCTGGGGGTCATCAGTATATACATAGTCTTAGGACTTTCTGACTGAAGGGAGTGCTAGTTTTGCCAGCTCTCCAAGTCCTTCAAGCAGCAGTGAGAGGAGAGGATGAGCTTTCAGCTTCCCTGTGCTAAAGATCTGACCTAAACTGTTTAAAAGCAACTGACATTACTTTTATCTTGCCTTCTCCTTTTTGAGTCTCAGACTGAAAAGTGGGCTGAAAACATCTGGTCTCTCTGCAGAGGATCTGGAAGGGAGCAATGCACCAAACCTTCCATTGTACAGAAGAGTCAGGACATCTGCATGGTAGATGTAGAAAGCAGCAAAAGAGCATGTTTTCACAGGGTGAATATGAATATTATTGTTCTTAGGTGTTCTCACTTGATAGAGCAATGGCAGTGAGTTGCCAAAATACCAAGTGGCCCATTGCAATAGCATACAGGCCTGGTAAAACACAGACCGCTGGCTAATCCCATGATATGAGATACAAGAAGAGTTGCATTTATGCTTCCTTGTGATGTCTGACTTCTCTCAAAGAACTTCAGAGGATCCAACAGGAACAAAACAAGTTGTTACTTTCGTAACGTTATTTCATATCATTATATTTGCATCCCAGCTGAGGAGCGGACTCCCAGCTTGTCACTGACCACAGTCCACTTTGTTCAACAGAGAAGGCCATGCAGAAAACACCTTTAATGTCTTTTCCTGGACTTCTTGCCTGGACTGGTAGATAAGAGATGCTCATTGAATAATACCTTCAGGACTGCACGTGTCCTGCTGGTAAACTGGAACTCGTGCTTGCTTCTGTATAACTGAAGATCCTTGATCTGTCAACTCTCACAATTCTCACCATATCCTCTAGATGCTAAACCTGGTATTTCCACTCTTTCAGCTCCATAAAACATGAGAGCAATAACCAAAAGTAGCAGAAGCTTCTAAGAATGTCCCCAGGCATATAGGGTGTATCCAAATGTCAGCTGCAGCTAATGTCAGAGGAAGGAAAATTGATTTCCCCAAGCACAAGGGCTGAGAGCCATGGGCCTAGTGCCATTAGACCTCTTCCTTTGTGTGAGGGGAAGGAAAGATTTTGCAAACATTCTTCCTCTCCCAGCCTCAAAGTGGAGAAGTGTTTTTTTCTCTCATTTGTACTCTATCCACTGTATTTTACCTTGTCCTCTTCTGACTCCTCCAGCCAGCCATTGCTTTCTCCTCCCTTCTACTACATTCCTTCTTTTGACATTCCTCTCTCAGCTCTCCCAAACCCTCCTGATGGAAGGACTCAGCTGCAGACCACAGCAGCGATGCACACAAGATGCTGCCAGTTTTATGGGGACTTTACCCATCACTATCACCTTTCTGTGTTCTTCTGACTACAGTCCCCCCTGGGGACTTCATCCCTTTGGTAGTGCTGCTCAACTGGTGCAACTCATCCTTGAGGGTGATGTGCTAACATCTTGTGGTCTGCCATGGCCAAAAAGGAAGCTCCAAAAGTGAGATAGTTCTCAACTACTGAGGAATGTTCTTCACAGATGTCTAGTTGTTAGACATAGTTCTTTGAGAGTAATCCTGGCTCCTTGCACTGCTATTCCTGGAGAGATGGCTCCGGTGAAAGAGAAATGTAGAAATGAGACAGTTCTTAGAATTTGCCTGTCTTCCTAAGTGACCCGGACCAGCTGATTGCTCCTCTGCTCATAATTAGGGATTCTCTGGGGTGGAAAGTGATGTAGTTGTTGGTTTTGCATTGCTAACATCTGTGTAAATTTTATAAATTCCTGTTGTGACTCTTACATGTTATCCAAATAAAATGTGGGAATGCTATATAAAATTGGCATAATCATTTGTGGCTCAACATTAGTATTATTATGAAAAATAAGTGTATTTTTTTTTTAAAAAAAAGATATCTATAATAAATTGTTTCCTTTTTTTCAGGCATGTGAAACAGTTTGTAAATGGACTCAATATGCCGTCCAGACATATAACAAACCAGGACCATAAAACTAAACTGAGCCTGTGATTTTATTCTATTAAGTCGTTAAGTAGCACTCCTCCTTTGTTGTTGTTTTGTCCACAGTTTGTCAAGTTTTTATCTTGGGAGTGATCCATGTTACAATTGTGCATATGTAACTTTGAGAAAGCAGGTACAAAAATATAAATTGAAAAATGTGAGTACTCGGTGGCCCAGGAGAAGGTCTGTCAAGCTAGATATGGCAAAAAAAAAAGAGAGGGCTGAGCACATGGAGCCAGTGGCTCCTTTTTAGCCATACCAGCATGTCACACGGTCATGACAGCTTGGCTTTGCCTCAGTGGTACCTTTTTGGTGCTTGGTCACCTGCACATATCAGCCACATGTTGGCTCAGAGATAGCAGGAGAGGTGTGGATGAGAAGAATAACAAATACAAATGCAGCCTTGTAAGGCATTGAAACAGGGTGCAGATATTTATCCAGTAAGGTATTGTGTGTTTTCTTGGGATCCATAGAAATTTAGTGCTATTATTTTGTTCACATTTCTTCTGTGAAAGCACAAATAACAACTATAAAAAGAAAACCTGGATTGTGCGGACTATGTTGTGCCAGAGAAGTAATCCATGTTCATGTGAAGCTCTATGCAAACGAGGCCATTTTGCATCCTCTGTTTTTCTGACTGAGAGAAAAAAAAAAAAAAAAAAAAGGATATTTCTCTTTTTTTTAATCCAAATGGGAATTTTTTGAAACAGGAATTTTCTGTTGTTCATTGAACAGCTAGGCCAAATTTGAAATATATCTCAACTATTTCTTCAGAAAAAACAACTGTGTACCACACATACAAATTTAACAAAAGCTGTGAGCATGACCATGTGGAGTTTTCTGGGCTTTAATGGAACCGGTCTTGGTAGTAACGTACATCAGATAATGTTTACAGAATGGAGAATATTCTTGCCAGTCTACAGAAAATTGTATTTCTAGAGAGGAACAAACTTCTCATCTATTTTTGCAGGGAAAATTTTATTTAAAGGAGTCAAAAGCAGTTTTGTTTTAAGATTGACAAAGCAGAGTGATTATGGCTTGGTTTTGATAACTTTTACCAGAAAGGTTGTTCCAGTGTTCTTACTGAAACCATTATCAAAATTGTGACTTGGTTTTGTTTTCAAAAAACAAAACCAGCTCTTGTTTAGTAGCTTTAAGGTGTAAGGTTATAATCCATGTTGAGGATAGAGCCCTTTTAACATTAATGTTCTTGGAGTTCTTGGACTAAATCCAGCTTTAGTCAGAGGTTTCATCCAAGCCTACAATTCAAAGTAAAAGCTGAACATTTGGCTGCATCTGTGAGTAGGAATATAACCAAGGGACCAAATCCTTGTAAATGGAAACGTACAGTCATAATTAACCGTTCAAGGAACCATTCTGTAGTCATCAAATACATTCCAGTAAAAAATAAATACTACCTGACAATGTGATTTATTGGGTTAAATTTCACTTCTTTTCCAATTATATTCCTATCAATAGAGTTACTGAAGTTGCTAACTTGACCTCCTGTATTTATGGGGGTTTTTTAGTCCCTTTGCTTATAGGTCTTTCTAACATCTCTCTCTCTCTCTCTCTTTTCTTTTTCTTTTTGCTATTTCTCTCTGGCATACATTTGTTACTCAGGAAACAACAGGCCAATTGTTAGCAGAAGAATTTCACTGTCACCCACAAGTGCTGTACGAGGTATGTTTCTACAGCATTTTGGAATTTATGTGATGGTTTGGGAAATGTGTAGGCATTCAGATGATCATTTTTATGAACACATACACGGTGCTGTGCAAATATTTTAGCAGCAGGACATATGCAGCAGATAAAGTTTTATTTCTTCTGTTCTTAACTACAAATACCATTAACCAGGGTCTGTGCTGATGATGTGCATTGACACTCTGCCCTGGATTTGCTGGTTTTCTGTGCTATGAGTAGAAACCATCTGTATGACAGAAGAGGTCAAAAATCCCACCTGAGGAGGCTGTGGGTGACACGCAACAAACAGGTTGTAGCTGACTGCCTCTTCAAGCCTGATCCCAAGTTAAGGATTTTCCACTTTGCACACTAATGCCGGTCACCTTAAGACTTGGAGGCAGATCATACCTCCAAGGCATATCAAGATACCCCTATGGACTCAGAGACAGGTAGTCACAAAGAGGTGAAGATGGATTAAACCATTTCTACTCACCCTCAAATAATAGTGCCTTTGAATTTACCGTCATGGCATTCTTCCTCTCTGCCATGTTATAAAGCTATCTCAGTGTAGGCAACTGAAAATGTCCAGCAAAGTTAAGAATAAGGGCACCGTCCGCTTTTATTTCAGTCAGTTTTGTTTAGATTGTTATAACATATATGGTTTCTGAAACCATTCTTAATGGGTTAAAGCACTGAGATTGCAACTATCTTGTTTAGTTTTTAATATTGCAACTCTTGCCCTTTACCCAAGGGAAAGTCATCCCTTTATTTCAAAACAGAGGAGAGGGATCTGGGGATCTGTAGAACCTGCTACGTGTTGTCTCTAGCAAGCAATAGCTGACATATACCTAAGAGCTGACGAGGAAAGCCAGGAGGCCTTGTGAAGATTTCTGACCTACTTTTCTGCCTTTTATAATAATGCACTAGAGTCAACCGACTCCCCTTAGAGTGTATGGCCCAGCCACTGCCAGACTCTAATTCATCTGGTTGAATCTTTTTGCATAAATTTTTGAAAGACTTTACTAGCTGTTCATATCATCTTTCAAAGGAGCTCCAGAGGTTTTGGCATTCAGATACGAGACCTCTGCAACAGATTAGACAATCAGCTCATGTTCCTCCTGATTGAGAGAGTAATGGTAGTGAAGACGAAGCTGATGATCAAAGGGATGAAACCGTTGTTTTCTGTTCAATGACCTCTCATGGTCTTTAACTTCATCTGTTAATTAGAGCTTGGCCAATCTTTTTACTCTTTCTTCAGGAGGAAAAAAAAAAAAGTTAATCTTGATGGCAACCAGCATGTACAGTATACATATGCAGTATCTTCTATCTACGTTCTGGCTGAGATTATATTAAGAAATGATTCTTTCTATGAAGGTAGCACTTGAGAAAGATTCTCCTAAATCAGTTTCTGTTCATAAATATTTTCTCATTAGAAATGATCTTAGGTTTCACTCCAGAAAGACACTTAAAAGTGTGCTTAATGTAAGATTTTCTGCAATTTCAATTAACTCCATTTTTTGAATTAAGCCTGAAATGAGGAAGACTTGACCAAGACTGTTTACAAGAAACGATTCAGTTGTCATGAACTTACTCTGAAAAATAATAGCTAAGAGTCAGAGAGAGTCAGCTTGGTAGGAGGTTTCTTTGTAGCTTAAAGTGAGCAGTTATACATGGAGAACATAAAAATCATTGATTTTTAATTGTAATTTTATTTTTCCTGTAACTGGCTAAGAGAAAAATACTGTCTGGAAAGACACAACACTGATGCCATTTGGAACAAGGTGCATTACACTCTTCCTGACTCTGAGTCAGACATTAGGTCTGAAGAAAAAAATCTACTGCCTTTTTTTTTTTCTTTCTTTTTTTCCTTTGATGATGAAAAACAAGCCACTGAAAATGGACATACTGTAGAAACAGAAACATTTCCTCTATGGATAAAAAGCAAATGAATTAAGAAAAAAGCACAGACTCCCTGACCCCAGATTTTCCACAGTACACTATTGCAGGATTAAAACTGGATTTTAGCAGATGAGAAGTAGAAAAGTTTGCTGCTGCTAACTTTAAGGTGATACGGTTATACATAATGGTAAAAGCAAAGGTTGTTTTCATTTTTTTGCACAGATTTGCTTTGCCTAGACTTTTCAGATTCATCTCCTAGGCATCTGCACATGCTTGTTAGTTGATCAAATGAAAAAAAAATCTAGAAAACATACTTTTTGTGATTTTTTGTCTCTCCATTTAGTAAGCATTTGTTGCAACAGATACACTTCTGTATGATCAAGATGAACTCTTAATGTCTGAACAATAAACAAAAATGTCCTGTTAGGCCAATGTTAAAAATCTTTTCCTCAACGTAATACCTATGTGCCTGTTTAAAGCCATTATCAAAACACTGAGACATATGATTATGTCTCAGTTTAAAAACTTTAAAAAATTTTAAAACATAAAACTATGTTTTATGATACTGAATGCTTAGCTTTGATAATGTAAACCCATGTTAAAATTCTTGCTCAAGATTTTCTGAAAAGTAATGGTTTGGAAGGGAATTCAGGAGTCTGGGAAGTTGTGAGTGACCTGGTCACCAGGCAGACTGTCTATGTCATTAGAAAAGATTTAGAGTTGTAAGAAGAAGAGCTTGGGGTCAGTCCCATGCAGCAAACAGATGTGCACCACTGGGTGTGGATGGGACAGCAAAGGGCTTGTTCCTGGCAGCTGTGCAGAGTGCAAGGCCTGCTGGAGGAGCCCTTGTTGGGATTGGAGAGGAATGGAGGCAAGGGCACTTCTGGCACCCTCTGGTATCTTTCCCAAGAACTTCGTTTGAGAGGCTCTGCTGTTAAATATAAACCCCCTTCCTGCCAAATGGAGAAGGATTTCAGGACTATCGGAATACGTCATCTCAAGCAGGCGCGAATCACGATTTTGTGCTTGGAGGTTCTTAGGAAACACCCCTCCCTCATGCTCAGTTGGGAGCCCCAGCAGCCCCTGTGCAGGGCAGCAGCCCTCCCTGGGCACCGATGGACACCCCGTAGAGGCCATGGAGTCATCTGTCATCAGCCGAGGAGAGACCTGAGCAAGACTGGGTGAGTGCACAAGACAAGAAAGGCAGGAAGAGAAGGACCTTGGTGCAAACTTAACAGGAGCTGAAAACTCAGTGAAGTTCTCATTTAAAGAGAAAAAAATGGTGGAAAGTGGGAAAGATGGGAAAGATAGGATACTGCCTTCTGATTATAAACACAAATGGAGAGTCTAAAGAAAACAGACTTTACCAAAGGGTTATGAAAAAGTTACTGCAATGTTTCTCTTCACCTTTTGACCCACTCTATGAATCAGTAATATAGATAAGACTGAGCACTCATAGATAAGACTGAGCAGAGAATGGTCATATGGGAAGCTAAACAAAGGCAGCCTTTTCTCTAAATAAATAAGCAAGCACTCCATCCGGAAAGAATTACAGAAATGTAAAGCTGATCTCTTTTTACCTCATATCCTTTGGTTTTGTGTTTTTGGGCACTGCTTTAGGCACTTGAAGTGCTGGAAAAACCCTTGGCTCTGAACTCAGGATCTGCTAAGTAAAAGGAACCAAAGAAGTATTGAGGCATAACATCCCACTCCCCTCTACCCTTTTCAATGTATAGGAAAAGTTCATTTTCTGTGCAACTCTCCTCTCACTTGAGCTCCATCAAACAATGAGAAACCTCTATGGAAAACTCCTGTGAACTTCAGGGGAGTCTCTAATGGGCCAACTGAAAACAGCGGCCTCCTCTCTTGGTCTGTGATGGGATCAAGCCCACTACTCCTTTATAAAGCACTGATTATACTAAACGTAGACAAAAGAACCAGCAAGTTCTTTTTTTATTATTATTTTTCCTATTTTTTCTTTTTTTTTTTTTTTTAATGCAAGCATATTGTGCTTCTCGATGCTTCCAGTAATTTCTCTAAGACAGTGTCTCAGTGGATGGCACACTGCAACTATGCTGACAGTTAAGGAAGGGATGATATATAAGAAATGGTCTGGGTTTATTTTTATAAACCCAGTGTCTTTTTTTTTTCATACAAGGATATTAACTTAAGAAGGTCTAACATTATCATTTGAAAATTTTTGGCTCAGTTAATTTTGTTTGAATTGGAAGAGGAACTTCAACTTTTTCTCACTTCAAAACTGGCATTCATCACCTTGGGAAGAGACCACATCAGTAATGGCTTACTAATGCAAATCTCAGAGACCTCACTCTCCCATCACCTCTCCTTATGACTAGCTCAGCCCCTTGTAGGTAGCTCCCTTGCTGGTCTCCACAAACTTGACCACCATCATACTGTGTCACACCTGGCTGCCGTCATACGCTTGCATCTGCCTGTCCAATAAGTTCACTTCTTTCAACCTTTTTCTTCTAGACACTATGCTCTCTAGAGCAAATATCAATGCATGAAATGATAAAACCTCCTTCTTCCTTGGCAGAAAAAAATAACAATTATGACAATAAAAACAGTGATAATAACACCAGCAACAAATCAACCAGGTTATTTGTGGTTTATTTCCTTCTTCAGTGAATGCTTGGAAAAAAATGACTAAATTAATCTTTTATCAACAGCCCCTCTGCACAAGAAAGCGTATGAGTGTCAGCTGAGTGATGGTGAATGCCCATGCAGGGGCTCTTAGAGCACGGCAGACAAAGTAATGAGTTTTAACACATTACTTCAAGGCAGTCTTCAAGGTAGAAGGTGTCTTAGCTAAACATTAGCACTCCCACAGCAATATGTACAGTTCAGCCCACTCAGAGGACCTGTTGATCTGCACTAATGTCATCATGTGCTTGAGACCAAGTTTACACATGCTGTACTCTCACCAATGCTGTACTGACAGTTCTCCAAAGACTTGGGCTACAATGCCATGTCACCATTCGCTCTGAACATCTCTATTTTCCATGAACCCTCTCAGAAGTCCAGGCAGGGATGATATTTTTTAACAGCACTTGAGGGGCAGATGAGCCTGTGTTTTCTTTCCAAAATAGTTTAGCCATTTTGAAAGTCAAATGACAAACTTTTTTTTTTTTTTAATGACCATAATATACCCTCAACAGGGTTCATTTTCTTGTTTTGGCAGGAAGAATACAACTGCAGTGTGAGGCCATCTGCCCCAGCAGAGGTTTAATTTATTGCACTGAATAGTTGGAACGTCATGGTCAAGGCTAGCAGTTTGATTGATATGTGACCCTTAAAACAAATCCAACCAAAACACCAATAAACCCAGAGGAAATAGATCTTGTTTTGCTGTCAACAGCTTGACAGGCAGTAGGTGAGGCCTCAATTCCCCTACAGGCTATCGAGGAGTAACTTGATCAAGGAATATGAGATAAATGAAGATGACACAGTCATGCTGAGACTGGAAACATACTTCCAGCAGTGTTAGCCAAGTGTGTGCACGTTTGCTAAGGAAATTGGTGTCTCAAGATTCAAATTTCTGCTTCAAAGGACAATTGTGAGCAAATGTGAACATGCTGGGTCCTTGCCACTCCGCGTAACTGTGATGGAAAACCGGGACCTTCCTTAGAGACAGTGGCTCACATAGTACATTGGATATAATCTTGTCCTGGGGAAACCTAGGAGTTTTTAATTTATTCCTGTAGTAGTAAAGTTGAAAACATGAGGCTGAAACTTTTAATAAAAAGTCATAAAAGAGTGTAAGAATTTTTCTGTAATGATTACTGTCCTCATGCTCATCTCAAGAAGGGGAACAGGACATGACAGGACAGCATGCTGTTTAGACAGGACACTGTGCTATTATCTGGCTATTCTGAGTTTCTCCAGCAAAAATTCCATCTTGGACTCAAAGACAAGGTTGTGTGATATTGATGTGCTTCTGCAAAGTCCCTTGCCTTTTGTCAGAAGAGAATTTTTGACCTAAAATATATTTTTTTCTTTTTCCTTAAAAAAAAGCATCATTTTGTGTCAGGTGTTTTTACACTGTGTCCGGCTGCCTGTAGTGCCATTTGCTTTTCTAGTCTTCAAGTGCTCTGCATTTTTCAGTCAAAGATCAAAAAAAAGTGTTTAAACCTTGTGAAATATAAAGCAGATCCTTCTCCCACAGCCAGATACACAAACAGTGGAGAGCTTGTTTGAAAATGTTTATGACAGCTTTTATTTCATGTGCATATACTAGTTTGATGATGAAAATGTTTTTCAGGAATACAGTGATTCCAAAAGTATTCTTGACAGGATAGTTCCTGAGGCAGTGAGAGAGAGAGAAGAGAATGATTTGAAGACAGAAGTTGTGACTTAATTCTGCTTTGTGAAAGCATTTCAGCTTTTCCCTAGTCTAGAAGAAAAACAGCTTTAGGCTCCTCCTATGTTTGTCCCACTGCACTATAATTTCTTGATGACTCCGATGACGCCAAAGACAAAATGCCTTAATTCCTGTAGCACTTTGTTAGATAACTCCAAAAAACATGGACTGGAATATGACAGAGAATAACATCCTTGTTATTCTGCTGGCCCACTTGTGGTCAGCGGAATGATGCTGCCATAGATCACCTGTGAACTGAGAACTGGAGTCCCTCTCCCCATTCCTGTCCCTCTCTCTTCCAGCCTACAAAGCTTGGAGCCGACCTGCTCAGGATCCTTGCTCCAGCTCAGCTCAAAAGTGACCACTTGGAAAGTGCAAAATAGGCTGCAGCTGGTTCAGAAAGGTGGAGCTGACCCTGTAACTGGCATTTTGCATGTACGGAGATGAGCATTTCTCCTGTCTGCCAAGAACAACTTACAGCAATTAAGTGCCTGATTGCCTGGCAAGTTGATTCTGTTATTAGAGCTCATCAGGCACGGTTGCCAGTGCCAGCAGAAGACATCTGGCAGCATTGTTACTACACAAAATACGGTTACGGGCAGCTTCTCTAATCAGGCTGTTTTGAGAACCAGGAGGGCAAAGCATAGGGGAGTAATGTCCCATGGAAGGAGGAGGGTGCAGAGGAACTCTAGATTTCATCCACAGACAGAAACAAGACCTTGTCCCCCGTGTGCTGCCCTAGGACTGCAGAGCTTTCATAGGCAGAGGAAGGGATAGACTTTCTCTGAGGATAAAAGCACTTCCTCCCCTGGGGTCACCAGGAATGGAGATATCCATCCTTCCTACTTCACTAATGCTGCTGTATCCCCACGTAGGACAAAACTGTATCCTCCAGAAATCTCAAACCTTTGTCATAGAAATGAAGTTGAATATTACCTAGGTTTATCACCTACCCGTAGGAACATTTTTGCAGCCTTTTTTTAGGAACAGTGCATTTCAGGAAAGTTTTTGGAGCTGCTTTATGTTAACTGCCATGTGATTTGTACTGAATTTTAGGATTTATGCTGTCTCTGCTGAAGAGAAAGATGTATCCCTGGGCTGCTTCAAAGATTCATGAACTTTCTTACTGTAAAAGTCTGTTCACCATGAAATAAAAAGTCCCACAAATTATCTGTGTTTTGCAACACATACAGTGCAGTCCCAGCTACGAGGAGCTTTCCTCTGGAATGAAATCAGGCAACAGTGTAATTATTTTCATGCACCACATGTGCTGTCTTTCATTTCAAGGATTTCAGTCTGCCTTGGAAAAGATCAATTGCTTAGGGCACTCTGCTCAAGTGGATATAATTTATCGTTTACCATGAAATGCATTATAGAGATCATTCAAGTAGAATGCAGGTGTTCCAGAGTAGAAATCCTTCCTTTTTTGCTGGGAGGACTCCCTTTCCCTCCGGGAGAAACAGATTCCATTCAAAGTGATTCCAGGGTATTTATTTCCTCAGCCTGCAATTAGCTTTTCTAATATTTATGTGATTAGGGTTTCCACATTTATGTATTTGGGCATACATCTGATTTCTGGCTGTGCAGATGCCCAAAGGCATTGATTGTCAAGGATTCCATCTTCAGTAGCACCTGTCTCTAAAATCAGCCACTGTTGTCGTTTTTGCTATATTCAGTTGCAAAGAAATGACAATGGCACAGTTGCTTCCTCTGTTTGCAGCAATGCCCATGAAATGGATTTTTTTTTAATTTTTTCCTGGCATTTCAGATATCCGTATAAGAAACTTTAAAAATTTTTCAAATTACCCTCTTTTTTTTTTGACCCAAGTTCTTCCAGAATCTCCCTCAGACTCACCTTATGAGCGAGCACTGTCTTTTCACAGATTCTAGACTTTGCTGAGGAGAAAAGGAACTGATCCTCCGCAGAAATAGGAGTCTTCTGGCCTGCGTCATTTCCTTTGGGAGACAGTGTTCCTGCTTTCCTGCCTTATTAACAACCTGGCTGAGGTCTGCAAGTCCCCTGGACAGATGCCCAACTCTATCCACATGATGCTTCGTGTTCAGCTCAAGCACAGGAGGTCACTGGGTACTCAAAATTTTAGTGTTACAGTGTCTGGGTCTTTCAGTGAGCTTTCAATGAGCTTAACCTTCAGTCCTTACTGCAACTTTCCAGGAGGCCAATAAGGCATTGTCCACATCAAGACTTCAGGACGAGATCCAGTATTTTTATGTCCCAGCATTTATATATGAACAAATCAATGTTTACTGCTGGATGGAGTATTCCTTTTCCAGCTTTCAAACCTCAGTGAAGCTCTGCAGCCAGATTTGAGCTCCTTGAAACAGAGTTTGGGATGGAAAATGCACCAAAGCGTCACTATGTCAGTGGATGTAGCCAAGACAAAACATACGTGTTTTATACCAGTAACAGTTACATCCATACTGTTATCATTATCTCATCATAAAGTGACTTAATTTTTACTGCACTTGGCACCTTTCTCATTGGTTTGTTGCTTGAAAAAAAAAGATCATTGTCCCCTAGTAACAACCACTATAGCTTAGATTACTTCAGCATACTAGGAAGAGGTTACTGATTCCTTCCCAGCCTGTTCCATGCCAGCTGCTTTTATCAAAGAGCTCTCAGTAATTCACCTTGATTTGAGCAGATGTTGAGCAGATGTTATTTCCATGATAGACTAGTTGCAGCGCTTCAGCCCTCTCAAGCACTCCAAAGGGAGCGGGTATGTGACGTGGTACGAGGGGTTATTTCCATGTGCCTGGCTAGGCTTCGTTTTCTTGAGGAACTGAGATAATGTTTATTCCTTTTCTAAAGGCATGATACATCTTATATGTGCATCATGTGCTGGGTAATAGTCTGTGGCTGTGCAGTCCCCTTCTCCTTCCATGCAGAGAGCTTAAGACCAGTATGAGCAATTTTTCGATCCTAGTTTCTTTGTCGTAGTTTAGACCCAAGTACCTACATAAAGAGGTAGAGTGTGAGTTTGTGCTGGCTTGCAGAGTCTACACACACTGCGACATTTTCAGTCCTTTATTTAAGGCATGGTGAATGCAAAGAGACAAAGAACAAGCACTGATGGCCTTTGAATGCTTGTAACATTCAGTTTGATGGGTAGATTTAGACGTCTTTTATTTTACTGGAATTCTTAAAAGGCCTAGTTTTCCCCAAATTATGTGTTGATACTTTGTAAATATCCAGTTGTGCTTGTCCACATCCACCATAGTGTTTTTACAGATAAATTTCTTACAGTATTTTTACAGGGCAGCTGAGATTAAATCGCTCCAAGAATGGAGCTACACCTCTTGGTTCCCAGTCCACACATTGACCTCTGACTGATACTCTGACCTTGCTAACTAATGAGTGTTATTCCTGGTTAACCTCAGCTCAAAAAAGTGCAAGGCTGACTACACTGGGACAAGGCCAATTGGATTCCATTGCTAGCATGGGACTGTTGTGTTGGGTATTGCCTAAATCCACAGTAAGAAGCACATTCAGCCTGGGGAATTCATGCTCTAAGTACACCAAGATCATGAGGAAGGAGAGAGTATCATCGAGCAGATGTCTTATCAAGCAGAACATTATGTAGACTGAGTTTGCCCGAGATGACTGTGGTCACAGGCATCAGATGCAGATCTAGGAATGTATTTCAGCTGTCTGGAAATTTCTTCTTGCTCTTTAACTCTCTGGACCACAGGCTACCTTTTAGGTTTAGCCAGCTCAAGATGTTTATATGTATAGGCTTAAGTCTGACATTATCCTAAATTCATATTCTAGATTTTGGTCTAAATCTCCCTGCTTCCTTAGAAGAAATGTCTGAAAAGCAAACTGAAAGTATGATGACCTCTGAGATTATCACCGGAAGGTTTGGAGTCAATGCTGGTTTTACACTGTTGCATTACTTTATGAAATTAAAAAAAAATCAATCAGACTCCACTCGCAGGCTTCCACAGGATTAGGTATCAGTTTTGTAAGACAGAGCTAAGTAATTGCCAATAAGTGTGTATTACAAAATTCTTGCCAAGAATGTTGGGTGTTTTCTGTACTTTTCTAGCAACATTTGCTTTCTTCCCCCTTGACATTGCCACAGGATTTAACGGAAAAGTGAGATTTATCAGCTTGTCAAAGGACTACGAGACTTGGAGAGGTATCAGTGGAGGCCTATTGTATACACCAGATCCCAATATGTGAAAGATTCCACTCATCAATACAAAAGCTTGCAGAGCATTTACATTGTGGGCATTTGACTAATTAGAAACAAGAAGTGGAACCATGCTTTTTTGTCCTTCCAGGATCAGTGGGAAATCTGCATGGCACATTGTGGGACTATTGCAGCACCTTTTCCCTTCTTGATACTGATAGCACTAAGCACATAATTTACTCGACTGATTTCCTCCTAACAGGAGGTGGAGTGGAGGTAAGAAAGGGCAGAGAGCTCTCCAGGGTACTCGCAGAAGGAGGGCTAACCCAGCAGCACCATCCCTTGGCACCAGGCGCACAGGAAGAGCCACCTTGGCAAAGGCCATGGAAAGTCTGTGCAAGCATCAGAGGCTGTCTTGGCCTCTCTCTGCAGAATGGATGAGTGCTCATCCATTGAGTGCTCAGGTCAAAGCAAGACGGTCTGGTGACGTTGGATCACACCCCAAAGGGACACAAGCTGGAAATCTCCTTTTCTTATGAACAGGGTTTTACAACTTCTATAGCTTTTTGACTGTGTTAAAGGTTACAGGATTGGTGCATTAAAGGAGAAGGTACCTCAAATATGTATGATTTTTTTTTTCTTTTTTTAGGGAAAAGAAGTAAGCAGAATTGATACTTGTGGGTTGAATATCAACAAATGACTGGAGTGCAGTACTGTGTGAAAATAACCCTTAGAACAGCCTGCTTCATCTGAGGATAACTAGGTATTTAGGGGAAACCCTGAGCCAGGAGAAAACTTCTCTGTCTCATAAGCTAGTTCACACTTAGTCCCTAAGGTGCTGGATATCCTTTCCTTCCATCTCTGCTCCCTAAGAGCCTTTATTTATGTAACTTGTGACTTCAAACTGTGTGATAAGACGGGAGCAGCGGTACTTCGTGAAACCTCAAGTGACGCAGGCTAAAAAACAAGTCGAAGTTATAGCACCTTCCATTTAAAAAACAAAGCCAAGACAAAAAGATTAGTTCTGTGTACAAAGCCCCAGTGACCAGGGTAAAGAAAGCTGATCTTTTGTTCACACTGGTTTGGGAAGAATTTGAGATTACTTAGGATCTCAGGGTGGCCAATAAGATATATGGCAAAGATAAAATATTTGCATTTAAAGTGTAAAATTGCTGTGGTGGGAAAGTGTACCTTGTTGGCCCATGATTATTTTCCTGTACTTCCTGTACATTTGCTTTTGGATAACACCATGCTTGGAATGTGGGAAAACTGTTTTGTGCATCCATATGTGTTCAGTATGTCACTGTTACAGAGGAGATGGAAGTCCAAAAGCCAGCATTAAAAATGAATCATTGTGATAACTGAAGTGAGAAGCCAATGTGCAAACCAGTGTCCTTTCTCAGACGCTTTTATCAGCACACCTAATCTCTGGGCAAGGCCCTCAGCCTCGAACTTGTGCATTTCGCCAGAGCCGTAAACAATAACAAACTTAAGGCATATTTGCATATTTTAAGGCATGTTGCCTACCGTACAAGTGAGAAGTGACAAGACCTCTGCTATTTTTTAACCTGAGGAGGCAACAAAAAAAAAAAAAAAAGACATATCCATTGCAAGAGCATTCAGAGATAAGAAAACAAGACAAAAATACAGAACCTTTATATTCTTGTTAACGTCAGTTCTTTGAGGAACGACAGACAAATAGATCTAATTGAATATTGCGCTGTATTTGATTTTGCAAAGTTTTCAGGTTATTGCCTGCTTATGAATACAAGTGTTGATAAACAAAACTTGAGCCTGTGAAAGTGAGTGACTTGTACTGTTTTTACTGAGGCAGATTTTATACTTTTTTTGCAAAATAGGGTAGTCGATTTCTTTAAAGCCAAAATTTTCTCACAGAGATAGCTTCATTATTCTCTGCGCAGGTTATTTTAGATGGTTTGCAAATGAGAGTGTAACATTTAATATCAAATTTACTTATTTGATCCACACAAGTGGTGTAGGTGTTTATGCTAAAACAATGACCACTCTCTAGTATTCCTTATGTTGAGGTTCAGCTTTCTGTGCAATAGCCATGGTCAGTCACACTCTAGTTCTTCCCTGAGCTTCATGAGCAGATCATCCTTGCCCACTTTCTCTAAGTCTTCCATTGTAGGGGATTATTAGTTGGTCACATAACCTTAGTCATCATTTGAAGTAGATTTCAGGCTAACCTGATATGAAACCTATGCAGCTCCTTTTCCAAGAAGCGCCAGTGCAGTTAAGTTTGTTTATAGATTGTTTACCAATCTGTTAGTATTACTGATAGTATTACTGATAGTGTTCATCTTGCAATGTTTTCCAGAACAGATATGAAGAATCAGAGACTGAGCTATATGTATGGGCATTTTTTGTTTATCTGGTTAAGAGCAGTTGAACCTCTTCACAGTCTCTGAAAAAATTTTTTTTTATTATTTTTTGACCTTTGGTATATTGAACAGAGATGAGATTACATCAACGTTTTGAGCAATGCCTTAACAATGGACCAGAGATTTGGGAACAACTATTTTTCTAAGTCTATATTGAATGGACGGACATAAATACAAAAGTTTCCCTGTGTTTTAGGCTTTTAACTGTTTTCCATTCTTCTGCTTTTAATAAATGGCTGTTTGGTTACAATTTTCCCTATGAGATCATTTGCATTTGAACCAAAATAGTGAAATGTCTTTCAACCAAGACAACTATTCTGAGGTAGATTTGCACAGAAAGCAGACTGAGGTGTATTCAGAAACTGGATTTAGCACTGTAGCACATTTATGGAGAGCATACAAGCAGAAGAGTTTCCACATCAGCACTGGCAGAAGGCTTTTGTGGAGTAGCAGAATACCTGGGCCAGAGCATCTCCCCCAGTGGGGTAGGTTCACTCAGAGTTTCAGAGCTTGATTGGCTCAAGCATTCTGTGCTGACAACTGCTATGGAATGATTTGAGGTCCATGTTCCCCAAAATAAGGGGTCCCAATATTGACTGTTTTGGCTGGGTACCAGTAAGGAAGAGTTTTATCCAAAGACAGCTCTGGGGAAAAAATTAGAGGGATTAGGTAATCTGTCCAAGATAGGTTTGGGAAATCTCCAAGCAGCGCACAATGAGCTGACATTTGTAAAGTAAAAAAGAGAAAGAAGAAGAGATTTGAGCTTGTATTGTCAATGCAGCTGAAGAGATAACTGTCCCTGAAGCAGTTACCTCCTACATACCAGCCTGAGCTGTCTGTTTCTATCTGTTTCTATCTTCTACTTCTCACTTTTCTGTGTTCACCTTAGTTTCAGTGAGGGGCCTTTCAGTCCCGTTATGTTTGGATAGAAGTGCCTGAGCTGGCTTGTGCACACTGCCCAGGCACCCCCTCCAATAGCACTACTGTATCTCACCCACCTAGATGAAAGGCCACATCCTGCTCCCCGCATGGCAGGGAATACAGGGATGGAAAGGGTCTGTTTAAGCGCAAGTACAACATCAGCATGTGAAGAAATGTCCATGAACATATCTATAAATCTGAAACTTTTTTTTGAAGGTAGTAGAAATGTTGGGAGCACAAAGAAGGCTCCCCTGCTGCTACTCTGCTGACTGTGGGAAAACGTGTTAGAAAATGGAAGAAGCAGTAAGGGGGCAAGTGTCGTGGGGAAGGTGTTGTCATCCTCTGGAAAGGGAAGAGCCGGTAAGTCAGCAAACATGTTCAACCTCCACATCTCCTGAAAGGGAATAGTGCTCTGCTCTGGTCTTGTGCTGTTGAGGGCTTGATACTGGTTAGCAAGTGAAAGGCTGAAAAACAGGCCAGCTTTATTAAATCTTGTGAAACATTTGCATAAGCCAGTTTTCATTCTTCCTTTCTGGAAACACCTCAGACCAGACCTCTTTAATTTAGACATTCCTGAAGAATCCTGTGATGAGGAGTATCAGCTCTCTTGGTCTCATGAGACCAGGGTTAGCTGTGCTGGGCTTCTTAAAGAAAGCCAAATCCTATAGCTCAGTTTTTCCTATCAGCTCTGTGTAGAAAGCCTGCTTGTGGAGCAGACACAGATGGGTTCTGACACATCGGTCCAGCTGTTGAGCATGATAGGAAGGACAAGGAAGGAACCAACACTCTGCCAGGGAAGAGAAAGAACTTAAGAAAATGTTAGTGCTGGAGCCGCTGGGAAATGTTGTTCTGCCCACTGTAATGAGGAAAGTTAAGGTGTTTTTCTGTTTTGTGTGTGCGAGCAGGCTGTTGATGCTACCTGTGAGGAGAGAGCATATTTTGTGACATATTCCAAAGCTTTGTTTCAAATCGTGATCCACACATTCCTTCCAACAAATACGTTCTGCAGGGGTGACAAAGCTGGGTTACTGCAGTAACCACAAGGACAAGATGATGGCCCTATTCTCTAAGGTTTATATGCTGAATATTGCAGTGTTGTATTCATGGAGGAAAATATATTTTATGTCTGAACCCGAAACATCTGACTTGCTCCCATAAGATGACACCATTTTAAGGAAAACAATAGTTCTAGCAGAGCTTTCCAACCTTTCTTGAGAAACATTTGAGAAAAGGGGAGCTCATGTCACAGGCATATGATAAACTACATTAAAAAAAACGGTATCAGATACAACTTTAATTGGATAAATAGTGTTTTGGATAAATGAGTTTTCTCACCTATTACACCTCGTGCACGGACACTTTACCCATATTTGAGGAGATGATGGAAAAAAGGGTTTAGATCAGAAAGGATCAAATAGGCAAGCTAACTCTATATTAATTACAGACAAGCTCCTGAAATCCTTGTAGAATCAGCTTACTCACCAAACACAGTTTGCACTTTTGTCTCCTTAAACAGATATCTCTTTACTCTTTCTCTTTACTCTTATCTCTATATTGACAATGGCACTTGTAGAGACTTCCATTCAGATCAACACCCAGAAGGACAACTCCTTCTCTACCGTGCTTCGGTCCCTTCCGGCTGAAGGGCACAAACTCTTATAGAAACAGGCTTTTTTTTTTTCCGGTGACATCTAGAAATCCGAGCATTCTTGCCTTACTCGGTTACACATACAGCACAAACATATTCCTACCATTTTGCTCACACCATTTCTGGCCTCAGTATAAAATCGAAGTTAAAAAAGGTAGCCACAGATTTCCAATTGTTAGAAAGAATTTGACTGTCCCAGAAAGGTTAGTTTGGGAATTTTTAAAACGATTCAGAAAAGAAAAAAAAGAAAGGCTCTATTTCTTGACTAAATTGTTCAGTAGTTAATGAGGAAAAGACATCAAGAGATCAGGATATTGTAGCATTGTATCCAGTGAGACTCTTGAAGAGATTTCTTAAGAGAGCTCATGCAGTTTCCATCACTACAGCTGTGCAGGGACAGACTAGGCAAACACTGGTTAGGAATTACGTAGTTGTTACCCAAGGTAAGCGAATGAACTGGATGATCCTTCTGGACTCTTTCTGTGAGAGGAACCAACATTTGGCCAGGAACAAATAGGAGAGAGATTTCATGTGCTATTCTCTTCAATGATCTCATTGCTCCTGAATAAGCAAGGGGATTAGTTAAATGTCTGCAAAACGTAACATTAAAGTAACTGAACTAAGACAGAAAGTATTCATTAGAAATTGTTAGAATGCAGTTTGTGTGATGAAATCCTCAGGGATATGGTGCTCACTTGCTCAATTAAGCATCATAGATGTTAAATAGGCTTTTGAGGGGATTCAGCTGAAAATCATGAATTATGGCCAGGTCAGAAGAATATTGGAACTGAAATATGAAATAAACCTAACGTTTATATAACTGGCCAACTAATTTGTGGGATCAATTCATCAGGTTTTTCCTTCACCTCTCTCCTGTATACTTATATGAGGAAAGAAAGCTGATGTGATCCAGATGGATTGAGCATGCTAGTCAGACACTGCTCCTCTGTTTTCACCGCTCAGTCAAAAAATCAACTGGCACGACCATCACATGCAATAAAGAAGACAAATGCAAGAAGGCAAGATATCACTGAATTTTTTTTTTCTGAACAAAAATTATAAAATGTTTGTGACTTTTGTAGGTAAATATAATATTGTCAGTGATCTCTAGAAATATGAACTTTTGTGAATCAGTATTATGCACCCAAAAAAATTTTAAATGGTTTCATTTTTAAAAAATCTGTGAGTAGCTCCTTTTCCCTTCTTTCTCTTTGTTCCTCCAATGAAAAACAGCCTCATATGGCCCCACATAGCAGATTTTTTTCTTTCCCTGTGTGCTGTTTGAGCTGTTGCAAGAGTTAATTATTTTTTCTTATATCAGCTCTAAGAAATACTGATAAACTAGAAAGACAGACTCTTTGTTATTTACATGAAGAAATGTTTTTATTATTGTAACAGGGAAACAAGCTTTTGACTTTTCCTTCTTTTACAAACTCTACTGAGGTTTCTTTTAGAATGCCTGTAGAATAATGTGATGATCTGTGCTGAGTAAGCTATTGTGTCTTTCAAATACTGGATTTGATAGCTGAATCTTCACTGATTCAAATCTAGAGCTTCCAGTTGAGTTCTAGTCTTTTACATCACCAAGGGAGCTAGTATAATTTATACTCTATCAAAACTGAATAAACATTTGGTATTTGATCATCTGTTTCAGGAGGGAATCAACTTTGAGAACCTGAAATTCTCAAACATTATCTTAACAGGTTTCTTTTTCTCTGATGACACATTACACTTCTGAGCAGAGAGGTTCTTTCCTCATCCTGGAAGGCTGGCTATTTGGCTCCGCTCGGGTAAAGACCAGTTTGAACTACAGAGTCTCTTCTCAGAGAAGGGCAGTAGCTTAGGCACCCTGGAGGTGATGGAGGTTGACCTAAGACTACATGTATCTCTTTTGCCATTTCTGGCTCACCATCCACTGAGCACCATCCTGTTAACCACAGTTACTCCATACACATTGGGATATTCAGTAGGCACGCTGAATTGCTGCATGTTCCTGCTCCTTGCGGGATAGTTGAAGTCTAACCCAAAGCAACAGCAGAATAGTGATGATCATAGCTTTTTCCTGCTGTGTAGCAATGCAAAAGGCCTGTCTACAGAACAAGATGTGCACGACTTCTTCAATGGTGCACAATTTAATGACAAAAAGCTGAACATGGTTTTCAGTTCCAGGGAGCGTATATGTGCTGCTTTTCATTAAAATCCAAGAGTTGATGCCATCAGACGGTTGGGTTAAGTCATGGGCACAGTTTGATGCTAAACATTTTCAGTGGGGTTGTATGAGGATACGATCCCCCAAAGAATAATTACAACAGATTGTAGGAAAATATTATTTCATGGAGTGGCCTAGGTTGAAGGCTGGAAGGCACACGTCACTGACTATCCTGTCAAAAGGCCCTGGAGACTCGAGAACACTGCAAAACAGATTCTCATGCCAGGGAACTGTACTGGGCAGGATCGCTGAACTCCATGAGTCTGCACAATCTTCAGAGTGAAATCTTCAGAGAGTTCGAGAGCCGTGGAGTCCTGAGCAGCACCCGGGGCCTTATATGGGTAAAGAGGGGCCATCAAGTCCTAAACATATGCCATTAACTATGTGAATATTGTCTATAGTGATACTAACTATACAGGGACCTGCATAGTTGTGTTGGACTCTCACTCCAGCCCTGCTTCCAAAGTGCTTTATACTGACGGAGGAGATAGCAGGGGAAACAGTTTACCATCATTAATTTACTTACTGCTTAGTGTCATACCTTGTTAAAGGCTGTCTGGTCTCAATATGGTGCAACAACTGTCTCCCTGTCTGCACACAAAGCAATTTACAGGGGTGTTGCTGCAGTAACAGTCCAATGCAGTGATTTAGTCTAAAATAAGCCTGCTGACAAAAGAAAGAGCCAATCTCTTCTCTCCCTATTTGTCTTTCAGCTGGAGGGAATCATGCCAGTCTGTATTGAAATCCTGATGAGAAAAGTCAAAAGCAAAAGTCAAGCGAATGGTGTGGGAAGGAAAGGCTTTGAATGAAACATATTCTTCATTCTTTTCACTGAATTTCAAGCACTCTCACAATCTGTGTGGATGGTGTTAAAACTTGAAAGTCTCTGCTTTGAGTCTCCCATGCCTCTTTCTAGGCAAGGCATTGGGGCTCGTGGGAATCATCTCACCTAAAGTTAATCATCTAAGTCCATGTCAGTCACCTCAAGTCTTCTGAGAAGAGCTCCATCCAGAGTGCAATTCTTCTTGCCTGAAGATAACTACATGCCTACTGCCATTCACCAACTACAAAAGGTTTAGGTGTCTAGATCAGTATCAGACCCCTGAACCTCAAAACATCAAAGTTAGGCAAGAAAAAACCCTTCTTAATTTCTAACATAAAGACATGAGTAGAAACACCGGATTAGACCCAAAGTCTACCTGGACGATGGACTATGGTGTAGGCATGCCCAATAGTAAGGGGCTGGGGAGGACAGGACATAGAAGCAACATGGACATAAAATAGACAACATAGATCCATGTTTGTTTAAACTTTTTGTGCTTTCTCGTATATCCCATCTGGCCTCCTTGTCTCACTCCAGAAAGTTGCAGGTCTCCTGTGGGTTCCATGTCATATCTACTATCCCTGTGCATATTTCTCACATGCTTTATAGTGTCTCAGATAACATAAGATCACAGATCTCACAGATCACAGATCTCAGATAACACAGGCGTGTTTAGGCAAAAGAAATCTGTTGCTGGTTAACTGACTTGCTTGTGAGGAACTGCTAACTGTTTAAACTGTTTCTTGTACTTACATAAGTGCATGTAGGAAGATGAATCAGGTTTGAATGTGTGATGGGAAAAATGGGAACGGTACTATTCATTGCAAGTATTACAGTATATTGTGAGCCACAGGAAAAGTGTGGCAACCCATGAAAAACATGCATGTCCAATGCAGAAGAAAAGAGCAGGATAGCAGCAATGTTTGAGTGTAAACCATTGCTAAATGTTATTTGTGTAAAGTGATTTTTTCCATCAGCATTAAGTTATTATAACAATAGCAGTTTACATCTCCTTTACACATTTCTGGCCTCACAGCAAAATGTGAAGATGGATGTATCTCACAGAAGGCCAAAGCCGTCTGACATCTCACTCCATCGCTGTCTGGCTCCCCCAGCAAACTGCATCTGATCAAGATGTGTGTTTTTACATAGCATTCCCCACCTGGGATTGTCGCCCTGCCAAAACTTGGCCCTCCCTATTGAAGGAGTCTGCTGCATCCTGATCGGATCCCATCTCCCACATTTCTGGTATTTCAAACACCTCAGCTTCACAAATTATAGGGCAGAAGGGAAGGCTCAGTTTGAACCCTAAACACGAAGGTCTCCTCTAGTTTCCAGGCAGAGCCCAGGAACAAACGTGGTCCTGGGCTCTTACCCAGGTATGCTAGACTCTCCTGGTACATGGTATCATGGAGAAAACCCCAAAGCCTTGAATACATCTGCAATGAACCAAAGGCCGAGGGAAGATAAACTCCTTTATTGCCAGAAATATATCTGCAGTCATCTCAACTCTTCACTGCCCACCGAGAAACTAAGCTAAACCTTCTCTTCTTGTGTTCTTTTGAGGGAACTTAGCCTCAAAAACAAATTTTTTTTCCATATGCATTTTCATCATCTAGTTCTAAAATCTGGCACAGTGTGACCCTTCCTATCATTATCAGGAAAGCACATCCAGGTGACACAGCCCAGTTGTTGCCTGATTATGCTCAGGAAACGAGTGAATACAAAGCATCAGCCCCTCTGACCAGCCGCTGCTACAGCTGCAATCCAATCAGGGATTCCCACTTGCCTTCTGCTCTCTACTTCCATCTCAGCCAGGGGGTTTAAACTAGGATCTCCACTCACATTTCAACCAGTCAGGGCAAGAGAGGCAGGGTTAAGATCAGTTGTTGATCTACTTACTCTGCTCTTCCAGTTCACATTCTTTTAAACAGATGACGTTAGTTGATAAACAACTCACCAAATTGAAATCATGAGCTTTGACAGAAAAACCTGTGGTGAAACGCTACCTGGGAAAATCTGAAATTGCTCATGTGGGTCTACCCTTCTAGAAAAAACTTTCAAGCCCTTGGAAACAGCTTCCATGGGGGCCAACTACAATTATCCCTCGTGTCTTGAGCCAGACCTTAAAAATTCATTTTTTTATTAAAACATAGAAACCATATTCTAGTTTATTAATTCTCTCTAAAAGAGAGTTCAGATGCCATTTTTTTCTTATGTGAATTATCAGCACCTAGAGGATTCTAATAAAAGCATGAATTTTATCTGTGTAGTCCGTAAAAGTCAACCAAGGGTTTTCCTTGACAGATCTCCTCAAGTTTCAGTCAGCTATATGCTTCATTTTTATGTCATTTATCAAATATTCTTAGAGTTTATCTCTTCTTTTACAGCATTTTTCCTTTTATTTCCTTTCCTTTTCATGTTCTAAATCTTTGTTTTATTTGCCTGAGTCTTGAATCTGTATTTCTTTTTGGATAACATTTCTTTAAGCCTGTCTTATACCCCTGGTCAGTGTTTTTGAAACACAGGATTTTTTTGCTGAGTTGATTGTCTGGAAGATTCTTTAGGGCTTTTGGAGCTGTTTCCCTAACTCTGCTCTCATTTACATTCAAGGTTATTTAAAGGTAATTTATTCACTATAGGAGAATCTCTGTTGATACAGAAGTTAATGTGTCAAGTTTCCAGAACGAACTGTCAGAGGAAGCCCGAGCTGACTCTCCATTTTTCTATTGTATTTTCTACTATTTTCCATTACTATTTCCCGTTTGTTATCTGAAAATGTTCATGTGCATCATAAACATTTGGGCATACGCTGGGAAAAGAATAACTACATTGAAAATGATCGCAATAACGTGATTCTTGTTTTACATCTCATCCAATAAGAGTGCAGTCATCAAAACAAAGACCTAGTCCAAAGACTTCTCCAGTGTCCAGCCTTCAGTGTCCATAAAACAGCAGTAAATCCACCATGAACAAATCGTCCTAACATAACTAACTTATTAGCCTCTGTTGAAGAAAAGAAATAATCCTTTCAATAAAACTATTTTGCACAGTGTCATTCTTCTTGTGTTCTTCTCCACAGCTTAAGTTGTTTTTCTTCTCTTTTTTTTTTGCCAAGAATTATAGGGAAGAGGCAGTAACTGTAACAAAGTCAAAAAAAATCTCAAAATGAAAACAATCTTCTCTTTCCCACATTCCCCATCCCCCTGAAAATTCCACTAGCCAGCTAACAACGTGTGTAAAATTATTGTTGCCAAATTAAACAAACCATATTAGTTTTCTATTTTTGATCCCTCACAAATGAGAAGACCGGAGTAAGGGCTAGAGTGAGGGGAAGAGAAGGAGAGAAGGGGTTCATTGGATGGAAAAAATCCCCATAGACTATAAGTCTGGAAGCAGTTTTTCACCCTTCAGTGAGAGATATGTGAAAGAGGTCTTTCCAAAACATAGGCAGGACGCCATCATCTGTGAAGAGCCCTCTTCAGTGTGATGTTTATGCCTAACAGGGGTTCTCCATGTGTGGGCTGCCTCCCCACATCTCGTCACAGCTTCACAGGCGAGATGTGCCATTGGGGCTGTCAAGCTTTCAGGTGGGAGCAGGGGACAGCACCAGTAAAGACAGTATGGCTTTTAACACAGGTTGTACAAGTCTGCGTAGATGTTGTGTGCCTTCTTGAATGACCAGCTGGATGGTGCGTAGAATATATTCCACAATTCATTCACTATTTTATGCACTTCAGTTATCTAAAATTTTGTGGGATATGTGAGATATGTGGGATAGACTTGGACAACCACATTTCCCATGTATTTTCCCCTAGCTCCACTCTAGGTGACTCACTGGTCCTGTTGATGCTATGAGTGACAGATATTTTGGGCAGAGGCTACAGATCCCACGGGAGGCTGCAGGGCTCAATCGCTTGGGCACAGCACTGCACCCGAGTGGCTGTACTGCTTGCACAAGGCCTGGGCTCATCAGCCGAGCCGGGACTGAGGATGTCCACACCTGAAAACAACAATATCAATTCAGGATGATTACTTGCTCTAGATCTGAATTGATGCCACTAAACAGGGGACAATGAAGGTCTAGTATGGCTGATACTGAGCTGGAAATGATACTAGCAGTACAACTGAATTGTGTTTTCCTCAGGTCCATGAGCATGTCTCCACAACTGTCCCCAGAGCCCTGCCTTTTAGAGAAATACATCTGCTGAAGCCCAGCACTTATCGCTGGTGGCTACATGCAGTCAAAGCCTCCTGACAGCCAGATCAGTGGAGAACGTGGTGCTCACCAGCTCTGCAGGAGACAACCCAGATCCAGTCAAACTTATGTGGAACTCGCACCAGCAAGTCTGGATTGACTCTGGGTGAACGTTGCTTACTGCTCCTGCTCCCAGCAAGAGCTGCAACAAAAGTGACATCCCAGCCCTTCCTTCTCCCACATAAAGTATGGCAGATCACACTGCTTTATTCTTTTGTAGAAGCATCTTGAAGGCCGCCCATCTGAAGGAGCAATATGTCTTGCCTTTAGAGTTTCTTGCCATACTGACATCTTCATAGAAATAAGCCCTTGTCCCAGAAGCCTTAGACCACTTCCAAAAAATGCAGGTGCAGCTGAAGATATGTCCCATAGGAATATATAGGGATGTTGTCAACAGATGCTGCTGTATATTTGAGCACGGGGTAGAGGCCAAATGGGAGTATGGGGAAGGGAAGATGGAAACAGCCACTGAAGGTAACAGTTCCAGGATCTGGGATCTGGGAGGTGCTTGACCCTTCTGAAGATGAGGTCATCAGATATCTACAGAAGAAGGGTACGATCCACCTCACACAACAGTTAAATGAGTGGGTCAGGCTGTCTTTAAACAGTGCACACAGTTTACATAGTTTCCCTCTTCCTAAAATAGAGCAGATTATTTGTTCCATGTAAATGCATGTTAGACATCTACGGTCAGGTGATATGAACCCTTCCTCCAGAGCCTAAATTTGAAACATCTTCTAAGAATTTGGTTGAAATTTGCACACATTGATCAATGTTATGGTGGATTCAGTCTGAGAGTTTTCAATTGGCATGAATTCCAAGAAGAGAAAACGTGTTATAGAACCTCAATCTAACATATGCAACCTTTGCTCTTTCGTATTCTCAACAACTCCAGATTTTACATGCTACTATAGAAAACTCTCAGCATGGAGGAACAGGAAACTGAGTGTCATGTCAAGTATAAAAGATCAAAACAGCAATAGCTGAAACCTCTTGCAACCCTTACTAGATACATGTTTCTCTAAAATGAAGAGGACAGTTTATAAACAAGATATCTCTGTTTATACATGATCTCTTAAAAAACAGATTATACAGTCTTTCAATAGAGGTTTAACAGATTCTGTGTAGCTAGGGTTGCTCTGTCCTTATTCTCGCTCAGTTAGAAGCATCTGTCTTTGAATTGCCCAGAAGCGAATCTCAAAGAATTGGATCTGCCTCACAAAGCATTTGGGCTGACTGTATGTGGGTGTACTACTTGAATATAAATAGTTATTGGTATAATCAAGAAATGCACTCGGAGATTATTTTTTTTGAAAACACATCTTATAAAAATATACAGTAAATATTTGTGGAAGAAGTTTACATTCTTAGTTTTTAAAGTATAAATAAACGGGGTCAAGAGAGGCTATTATACCAGCAACTGGCAAGCTGTTCTCTTAATCCATCATGACTCCAAAATCCCAGAGCTCACAGAGCAGGGATGGATGCTGGGCACTAACAGCATGTCCTCCCTCAAATAGTTGTGGTCCTGTGTGCAAATATTCACCCAAAGATTTAAATCTTGTATAAAGCATATTTTGTTAACAGTTCTCGACATGGTCTCCTTAGCAAAGCCAAGGACTGTAATGGGGGATAATTCTCATGCTCGTCATCCTGGTCCTTTTGTGTTCAACACTGGAGCGAAGTCCAGACCCCACTCACGTCAGTGGCGAAATTACTAACTTTCAGCTGTGGGTCAGAGCTATATTTTCTGCTTGGTCTGACTGTACATAGTTCAGCTCTTCCTATTCAGTAGAAATCTGCACTGACTAGCATGGCCAGATCAACTCTGTCGCTCTCTGTTGTGCTGGTAGTGTTAACGAATTTGGTGGTTCGGTCATTTAAAACCCACTTTCCAACAATAAACTGATTTTGATTCAAATGCAGCAAGAAATTCGTGCATTTGAGTACCTGGTGTACTATTCAATGAGACACTGCCTGCCTTCTCTGATAGACTGCTTGCAGTGAAGCTAAATTGCTTAGTGGTGTAGCTAGAGCAGTTTAATGATTAAGGTAGTACACATACAGGTTCTGAGAGACGCCAGAGGCATAGAGTGTGTTTGACACAAAGGCAAAGATAGACTATAAAGGACTTGAATTCTGGAAATTCGTGCTGTGCAAGGGCAGAGGACTGAGTCCAGTTCCCCATGTCTAAAGTCACCTCATTGTCTGACTGTCAACCTAGAAAAAACTCTGCCCTGTCAGATCCAGAAGCTGTTTTGCTACCATCTCATTACTAGGTGGTCCTTTCCAATAACTGGCACCTGGTTCCAGTTTCTTATCTTATCTTCTTTGCGGACCAGATCGTGAAATTCCCAAACCTCTCCTCAAAGCAGGTACCTCCAGCCCCTCATGTGCTCATGTGGATGTATTTACATCTGTTGCTCCTGCACTGAGAGCACACCTTGTTCTCGCTAGGTTCACCTGAGATCACACGGCACACCCACCAAAGCATGCAAACACATGAACAGCCATGCAGACTCAGGCGAAAGATGCACCCATACCTGTAGCCTGGCCAAAAGCGCAGCAAAATGGTGCCCTTTGACATTCACATCCCTTCTTGGCCACCCATTTCCCTGGTTAGATCCACAGTCTATGTGGTTGTTACTGTGTCAAAATGCATTCTTGAAGCTGCTCTAAAGACTTCTCTCATTCTTCCTCTTACTGTTTAATTTAGTAGTAGACAGTGCTACAGGTTTTAGACATGATTATCCCCTTGTATCTGTGAGAATGCAAATGACACACCTGCCAGCTTGCATACACTGAGCTGCTTTTATTGTGAAAATAAGGAAAGTGGAGTTTTTTCCTTCTTTAACCTTTCTGCTTAGAAAGATGAATTAACTCTTTAATGATTTCCCTTACAAAGTTTTAATTGACCTTATAAATTAAAAAAAAGTATTGAAATATATTTCTACCCACACTGTTTTTATAGACAACTCCCATAATATGTTAACACTGGAGATGACCCTGCCTTTTTTTTGCACTCTGTAATAGATCCCTTGCAGATCTTGACTGAGGAAGGGCTTTCTCTACTAGTTCCATTTTGGAAAATTCAGAACAACTCCAGTGAGACTTCAGTCCAAAACAACAGAATTATTGCATACGGTTTATTGCACATCTTCAGAGCTTTCATGTTGACACCCAACATCTATTGCAGGACCAACTGTCTTTGACTGCCTTTGAATTTGACAACCCTCCTGTGCTCTGGTCTCCAAAGTCACATCTCATTGCAATGTTCAAACAAGAAAAACCTGTTTCAACATCAGATTCATGTTGTTTGTGGATCCACAGCAGAAAAGAAAGCAATAACTAACTTTGGCTTAATTGAAAACTTTGGCCTAATTGAAAGCTATTCCATATGCATTGCACACGTTTTTATTCTCTGGGGAGTTTCCAGCCTCCTTAGGCAGACCAAGTACGACAGTGGACTTGGAAAAGTCCACTGGAAAAAAGTTCACTGGAAAAGTGGCAGGAAGAAAACATCTCTTTTACCAAATAAAAAGGATTATATGTGCATTTTACAACAGCAATGCACATTTAGAAGACTAAACAGTCTTCTTTGAAACAACATCATACATTGTACGTCAGCTCTTGTATTCAATAAGGTATATATAATTAGGTTTTTGTCTTCATTTACTGAACACAGTGTTTAACAGATAATAAGAAATCTTGTTTTATACTGGGATATACACTGTCATATAGGTGATCAAAAACGACCTCTCCCAAATGCTGCCGAGTCCTCATATGTATTGGCAAAACCATTCTACAAAATTCTTGTGCAAATGGCATTTCCTTTGGAAGAGTCTGCATATAAATACTGTTATCCAATGTTGATTTGGTTTTTGTCTTTTTTATTCTTACTATTATTGTGCTTCTGTAGTTGCACAAATCATTGATACTCAATGTGATCAGCATTTCTTTTCATATCTTTAGAGTCTCTCCTCAAGTAAAATAAATACAATGGTTTACTTACATTGTGTGTCATTTATTTTTTATGCAATAAAGTGAACAGAAAACACATACACACCCACACACGCACTCTGAAATTACTACTGTTTTGGCTGGTTCTTAAAAAATGTAACACAGTGAGCGCTGTGAAGAAATTTGCAAATGGTGTCACAAAATCCTGCACGTTTTGTACATGTTAGCCTATTAGGACCCAATTCTGTAGAGCATTGTGTTATTTCTACCTACCACTGCAGCTGCAGGCTTAAGAACTCAGTCAGAAAAAACACAATTCTTTCAATACCATAAGAAACCTAAGAAAGGTATAATTTCTCACCACATAAGTGAATAGTGGAACTTCTATATGAAAACGAGGGTTCTGCCCCAAAAAGGCACACAGTCAGTGGCTCAAAGTACCAGTGCATCCTCCGGAAAAGGCCCAGCAGTTTTCCCCACACCTTCTCCAAATCCTCCTGCCTGCCAGATCATCCGGGCTCCTTCCATTCTCAGCGTCAGTTTCCTACCACTAGATCCCGGTCTCACATGCCCAGGCACCGACTCCCATGGCTACCTGCTCCTGTCAGCACACATCTGTAGGGAGCACCAGATCACACATCACAGCATCATAGAATCATTACGGTTGGACAAGCCCTTTGAGATCATCGAGTCCAACCATAAACCCCTCTGCACCATACCCATTAAACTAAAAAAACACTGGAAACTTATACCATCCAGGTATCTAATTGATGGCCACCCAAAGGCGGCATCTAATTCATGGCCAGCCAAAGGGGATGAAAACAACCTTGCTGCACCACAGCAAGCAACTCCCAGTACAAAAAATATATACCATCTACACTCTTATTTCCAATAACCTATTGTAATTTACCAGCAGATGGCACTCATCATATGGCTTGACCGCATCCCATGTGTGGTTTCATGGAAGTTGGTGAACACAGCTAGAATGTACAATCCTGTGTGTTTCACAGGCCGTTGCATTTCCCTGATTTACCCTGTGTCAAAGTCTATGATTTTAGCTGGGTCCTTAATGGAGACAAAACCAGAAATGTGCATAGGGCAGTGTGAGGAAGACAGGAAGAAGTGTCACGTAGCACACGCATCCTCAAGGTGCCAGTAGCAGGCAGGTGGGACTTCATAGCATGAGGAGCTATGGGGAAAGCTGCATCTCAGGCCAGGGCCTGACTAAAGGAGCACTGATGCTGCATGGACAGGCATGGCCACGTGCAGAATCGGGGAAATGCACCGCCACTCATCACCAGACAACAGCCCCCATTCCTGCCATGCAGCAATAAAGCATGCACACTGCCTGGCCTCACACTCCTTGAACTCCTACAAACCTTTCACTTAGTTTCGTCGAGCATTAGATCACACCAATGAACACTCAACCTCAACACTGCTCTGACCTGACAAGTCAATAAAGCCAGCAAAGTAGTCATCGTCTATAAACATCCTTATTCTGCCCTAGCTGTTCATACCACACAACTGATCTTGATTGCCTTCCACCTGTGCTCCTGACTCTTCTTTCTCAAATAAAGTTTCTCTTTGCCCTCCCTTGGAAGTTTGATTGTGATGCTTTTACAATAGAAAACATAAAAGAGCAAAATTACCTCAGCTGCTTCTCAGCAGTAATTGCTTTGCCAGAAGGTGCTGTATGCAGCAGTCAGATAGGAAAAAAGCAGATCATTCATCTCTGTTACAACAAGCCCCACGTGGTGTTAATCCTTGCTAATGTGTCCAGAAGGCACAGGAACTCTGACATCTAGAAAAGTACCAATTAACTAAACCTGAAGCAATGGAAAACTTGTGTCCATCCCTGTGTTCTGAGCACAAAGAGTGAAATCTGCAAGGCACTAGTGGTAAACTTAGGGGTATATATTAAAACACAGGAAGTTTAATTTCCACATGAGGAAGAACTTTTTCCTGTGAGGGTGACAGAGCCCTGCCACAGGCTGCCCAGAGAGGCTGTGGAGTCTCCTTCTCTGGAGATCTTCCAAACCCACCTGGATGCCACCTTGTGCCCCGTGCTCTGGGTGGCCCTGCTGGAGCAGGGGGTTGGACTAGAGGATCTCCAGAGGTCCCTTCCAATCTCAGCCACTCTGTGATTCTGTAAACTTCTTTGGTGCCAGGTGATAAGCATATCCTTAAAAACACTGACTTGACTGTGTGTTACAGATAATTCATTACCAACAAACACACTCTGTCCACCATGACAAATTTCTTAAGGGAGAGGCAGTGAGTACAACAAGATTTTCAAAAGCTGATTTGAGTCATGTTACACTTTTATGTACACTTGTGCTGTCTTGACTAAGTAAAAATCATTTTTCATTAGACTTTCAAAGACCACCATTATAGTTTATCTTCCTGACAAAATTCAGATATTTTTTGCTGACAGGCTTTTGTTCAAGGCACGATATTAAATTTCTATAATAATGAAAATTATTATTAAAAAAAATCTGCAAAATCCAGAAAGGGTTCCTGAGAATTTACTCTTAGATGAGCTCAGGACGGTAAATTTTTTTTGATTGTTTATTTGTTGTTTTTTGTTCCTAAAAGACCACTTGAGAAAATTATAGCTCACCAAAGGAAATCCATTTAGAATGCCAATACTTGGAAAACCCTCGCAGATCCCACACTATCAAACCATGTTTTTAAGAGATCTGCCGGCACTGCAAGGAACGGGCATGCCACACTTCATGCTGTCCTCTGCCGCCCCGCCGCCTCCTCCCGTCCCGTGTGCCACAGAGCTCTCCCTACCTACAGGCCCGTGGCTCCTCCCAGGCTGCCTGCAGACCCGGGGCACACTACAAGTCTCTGCACCTTTCCCACCCATGCACGTGCTCCATGCCGAGGCTTCACTTACGTTGCTCTACCTTTAGTGCGCTTGCTGACTGCACACAGCCATCCCCGGCACACAGGTATGTGGTCGTTACTGACACTGCAGAACAACTTCTTGGAAGGCCTAAGATTCCTGCTTTTGGGATCAGCTCTCCTCATCTTTCTTGATTTATCACAGGCTGTCGTTACTTTTTTCTGATTGCAGGAATCTGTTTGGTTCTCTCCGTGACCTCATTTCTTCTCAGTCTCTCCCTCAAACAGGTTGGTGGGCAAGACTTTTAGTCCTGCCAAGCTGCCCTCAAATCTACCTTTTGGGGCATGTGACTCTTTGCCTTCATTCCACTGCTGCTGTCTTCAGTTTCACCATCTCCTGCCAGCAGTTATCACACATGATATCTCTAGCACATTAGTTTGGGTAGTTGATTTTGCTACTGTTTTGAGTTTTTTACTGGTTTATTGGCTGGAGAAGAATAAGAAGCAAAGCTGGAAAGGCGTTTCTGTAAAACCACGTTTCCACTTCCTAGCCTCAGGGCAATACCAACTCCATTTACTTCTAGCATCTCATCAAGGTGGAGATTTTACAGCTGCCCTAGGAAAACTTCCAGTGGCTGCTAACCTTACTTTGAGAAGACATTTCCTCATGTCTAACTAACCTCAAACCCCTTCAGTTTCCTCCAGTTCTCTCTTAATCTTATTTAAGAGGCACATAAATAATAATTATCTTCCTCTATGCATTTTTACATGTCTGAATATCAGCACTTTTCTTTTCAGTATTTTCTTCTGAAAAAAACTCCTGCATTTTTTTAAACCTTCTGTAATTTTGCATATCTTACACTTCTGTTATACACAACAATAAAATATCTGGTTTTTCCTCCAACAGTCTGACATTGCTGATTAAAGTACAATCTGTCATGTATAATCCCTAGGTCTTCTTCCACAGACCAAATGCTTTGCCAGTTTATCCCAATCTGTGTTGAATCCAGTGACTTTTTTTCTATCTAGGCATAGTATCTCACATTTTGTTCCTGAGTGGTTCCTCTTCTCCATCGTTTTAGACCTCAGCTCTAACCTGTCAAGATCATTCTGAACTCTCCTCTTGTCTTCCAGCATTTTGGAAACTTGGCAGAAGATCTGAATTTAATAAGTGTATTCATCCTTCAATCTCTCCAGTTATTGAAAAAAACAGTGAATAGTTTTCCAGGACCTCTATTTAGCACCTCACTTTCAAGACAATGCTGAACCAATAGCAGCTATTGCATAATTCTTCACCCACTTTGTTCCTGTTTCCCAACCTGTTTATGAGAATATCTTGTGAAACACTGGAAAAAAAACTTAACAAAGACAACATGTGTCTCACCTCTATTTCAACTCATTATAAAGTGCAATTGTTCTGTCCTAGAAGGTACGGAGTGGTTTGAAATAATTTCACATTGACATATCTGCGCTAGCTTTTCATCTCTTTATTGTCTCCTAATAACACGAAAACAAATTGTTCTTTCTGCATTATAAAATCCTGTTGGTTGTTTTTTAAATCCCTCAGTCCTGCTTATCACCTCCTCTAAAGGAAGAGCGCTACGTTTACCCTTCCTCAGTCTCCTAGAACATCAACTATCCCTCTAAGGCTCTGTTACTCCGGTGCGTCTCTGTCTTGCCTCATGGACTACTCCAGGCTGAGGCTGTAGCCTCGTGCAGAACATGTCCATTGTCATTGAGTTTCGTTTTCTTGCTATTTGGAAACCTTTCTGCTGGGTTAGATTTATTTCCACACTGGACACTGGAAAACTACTCCCCAGATATGATCCTACTTCTAAAGATAGATGGTTTAATACCTCAAAAATACATGGAGAAGTTAGCCAAACTATAATGATGATTTCTGAACTCTTGATCCCACTCTGTTTTCTTCTTCCACATTAAAAAAGAAGTATTTCAGAATATTTGATATTCCATTCTCTTTTCAAGCCTCAGTACTCCAGCACTCCTACCAGTTCTTCCAAGGCATTTCAGGCGTTCTTCCAGGCATCAATCCCTTATTCATTTCTCTGCTCACTCACTACATGCACGAGATAGAAAACAAGTTAACTTTCATTTTCTTTAATCTCCATATAGTAAGGTCTGTAAGCAGACTCAAGTTCTGTTTTCACTGAGTAGACTCAAATTCTGTGTTCATTTTATCCATATATATATATATATGTATTTTTTTAATCTGGAAAGCTGGCTTTCCTGGTGGCCTGAGCACCTCATGCTGTCTTTACCCGTTTGCTTTGTTTGTCTATTAATCCATCCCTCTTACTTGCTGTGGTGCTTACCAGATCATTGTAGGCATTAGCCTACAAGCATGTTTCATACCCTGGGTGCTGTCAGATTGCAAAAAAGTAAACTGTTTTTTTCCTGGGAGAAAAATTCTGGAGATGTCACAGATCAAGTGATCACTCTAAGTACACACAAGCTGGCTTCCCGGTTTCCCAGTAAACTAACTCCATCTTTTCCCACCCTTGAACATTTCATGCAAGGTGTTATGCTCAAGAATGGCAGAGCTCAGAGTGTCTTCCAGACTGAAGAGTTTTCTCTTTGCAGTCCCTTTATTTGTACCAATTTCTCTGGTGTTTGATTCCATTTTGCACTCTAGGTCTACGGAGTTGGTTGGGAGAGTTCATGCACACTGAATCAAGACACTTCTAAGAAATTATATTACTTGCTATGGAAATACTTGATGGCTTTAGAGTTGTACAGACAGATATGAAGGAAGCCTGCAGGTCTGATGCCTAAGTAAACAGACTCTTAAATATTTCACTCACTCAGTTTCTTGGGATGGCTCCGGTTCAGCAGTGAGCAGTTTTAGAGCCGTTTCATAAGGGAGCAGGGAGGGAAACAGTAATTAAAATAGCTCCTTTTGGCACCACAGCTCTTGTCGCTCAAACTAATGAGGGAGCTTGGTGCCAAATAGGAAAGCACACTCGGAGCAGAGGATTTTCAGCACTCCCCCATGGAATGTACAGTTTCTGTAAATACCTTTAAGGGACAGAATGTACCTGACTTCGGTTCAGCCCTGTCTCTTCTCTCTCTGCAGAGCCAAGGGAGGAAGCAGGTGTTGGGGTTGTGAAGGGGATGAAAGTCTCTAGCATGCATGCACACACACACACACTTCCAACTGTCTGGGAAAGAGCTCCGTACAGCTACAGTTTTGGCCTGTGTTTTCACTCTTTGAATTATTTTATATTATTTAGAATATTTCAGACCTCAGAATGTTGCTCAGGGAGCTCTTCTCTTCAAAGAGCAGTGGACAAACTGAAAAATATTTACTGATTTTCCAAGTGTTGACGCTTCATTTGCACTCTTATAGCTCCCAACAGCCTGCATAGGAATTGGCTGGATCTCCTGGCTGGTTCTGGGTCACAGCCCTGTTTCAGTGGATACACAAGCTGTAGATATGGAGATGTGGCTCAGGTACTGAGGCAGGCAGACCCCGGTGCTTCTAGAAAGCTGCTGGGACTCTCCAAGGCCACAGAGCATCGGCAATGCTTTCCTGATGGGCGTAAGCTGGGGCTGGTGTCCAGGCTGCGTGACTGACACCTGGGACCACAACCAACATCCATTCTGGAAATGCTGACAGCAATCCCGCAGGAATTCTCCCATGGACATTCCTTCATTTACTGTTTTTGCCTGCTTTTCCCTTCATCCAGACATGCTTACTAAGCTCAGAGCTGCTCTTTCCACTGACATAAGGACAGAGCAGTTTACAAGCAGACGCACGGTGTGTTGTTTTCTGTTGGTGTTCTGCTGGAGCCAGCGATGCTCCAACTCCAGCAGTGCAATTCAGCCACTGATTTTTCTCTCCTTCCCTCATTGCTGTGGATAATCTGAGCTTGCTGCACAACCAAGCCCCAGGGCTAGATTAGTCTAGGAAAACATGACATTTCAAAAAAATAAGTGCCCTCTGTGCCCTCAAGACTATGATTTGTTGGCCTGTGTTGTTTTGTATCATTTTTAATAAAGATCAAGCCTAGCATTCCCTCACCATCATGGATCTGTGTCTTGAAGAAGTGACATTGGACACTCTAATACTGACTGTTCTTTCTGCTTCCTTCATTTATTTTCCACGGGGATACTGTGGAAAGTAGTCTGTATTCTTTTAGTCACCTGAGGCCATTAATGTTTGTCATCAATAGTACAGCAGAAAATCTGAACAAGTTTGTACAAAGCAAAATCTGTATTCTGAGATCTCCACCTCAGCAAACTTAATTTACTACAGCTGGCCTTCCTACTAAGATGACAGAGGAAGATGTTTCCAGCATTTTAATAACAATTTTGTCCAAAAAGCACCAGTTAATTTTTACTTGGTGAGACATTAGCTTGTCCGTGACTATTCAAACACACCCTGTCATTCCAACAGTATGTAGAGCCTGGTTACCACCCCTGACTCCCAAATGGCTTTTGTTTAATCCGTATCAATTGGGAATACTATTCTCTTTCTTGGCTCCAGGGGGAGATTCTGTGGTTCTAAAGATATTTGAGCACCAACATTGTTTTTCATTTGTCGATACTGATGCCTTCCAAAAATTGTATATATAATTAAAATGTCATCAAAACCAGTATTTTTCAAATTTGCCTAGTTCATTACAGAATGAGATACAAACTGAAATTGCATTGTTTATTCGAAGGCTGTCTGTTTTGTTGTGTTGGGTAATGGAGCTTGCTGAAGATATTTCCATGTTGCCAATAACAACTATAGAATTAAGAGAGAGTGTGCCTCAATTCCATTATAGACCGACGCAGCTCAAATTTCCAGGCATTCTCAAATGCCTGGAAAATAACAGACAGGGTTAAGCAGATCCAATAGTTAATCCACAAACGCTGCTTACTTGGCTGCCAGACCCACCATATACAAACCTTTAGTAGCTCCACCTTACAAGCAGAAGAATGAGAAACTGAAATCTACACTGAGCTGAGAGGACTTACTCTTATCTCCCACCTCCCCTGGGTTTTCTTGCTATGAAAACATGCATGGGGAGGGATGTACACCCAGATTTTGCTCCAGTCTGGTGTTTGCTTATGACCAGATGCAGCTGGGAAGTGCTCCTACCTCACACCATTTAGGTGTCATCAGGAAAACCATGCCAGGTGCAGCTGTAGCCTGTGCAGATGTCCTGGAAGCAAATTACTGGAATGTAGCTACTAATACTACTACTAATACTGTGGAATTATGAACGTAGCTACTAATACTGCAAATACTGCGAGTGGCAGATGCCCTGCCTACGACCCTGAGTAAATACTCCACTAGCCCATTCTGTGTTTCTGCAGCACTTGTGCTGGTTGATTTCAAGTCAGTTTCATAGTATTAAACTGAGATGTAGCCCCTTGCTTGGGCTGCAGAGTTGATGCATTTTACATTGTTTGCCCTTGTTCACATATGTCAAGCATGCAACCGAATATGGTATTTCCCATCACTCCCAACATCTGGAAGGTCTTTAGACATGCAGGGGCAGCTCTGCAAAGTTATATTTGCCCAGAGAATAAAGTTATTAGCTTTACCTATACTATCATCTCCCTCTGCCTCCTTCCTGGACTTGTAAATGTGTCAGCTCTATGGCACATGTAGATGAAGCACCTAGAGACATGGTTTAACAGACATGGTGGTTATGGGTTTATGGTTGGACTTGCTGATCTTGAAGGTCGTTTCCAACAATGATGAATCTATGATTCTGTGATCTGATGGGAGCGATAGAAGAATTGCTTGATTTTGCCTCAGATTCTCTAACCTACTGCAGCCTCTGGCTCATGAAAGGCCTCGTTGTGCTGTGCTCAGACACGTGTCTGGAGGTACTACACTTAGCTGGTGGCTTACAGTCTCCTGGGCAGTTGTAATATGTGCTTTCCAAAGGTGGACTCAGGACATCTAGCAAAGGTGCTGTCTGTGAATCACTTCCTACAGGTGCCTCTCTCCTGGAGCACAAGGCAGGAAGCAAAACAAACATGGAGAGTATCCAGGTTGAATAAGATTTATGAGAAAACTGGCATAAACCTTGTTACAGCAGTTCATAAGAAACAACAGTTGCATTCCTCCTTTAAGTCAAGTTTGGAGTGCAAAAAAATATATATTTTAATTCATCTTCACCAAACAATTTATTCTCTCATGTAGGTTTTCACACTCATGGCCTACTGTAACAATTAAAATGGCAATGGATTTGCGCTGATTTGCGTAACTGAGACACTGACCCTTGCTAGAGATCTGCCAGCTCACTGAATTTTCCTACTTTCTACCCTATAGAATGGAAGACGTCTAAACGCTTACTTTTCTCCCTTGTGGTGTCTCTTGACTGGCAGTCATTTACTTCAAAGCAGCTGCCAGTAATAACCCTAGCACCTTCTTGATTTTCCTGATGAAGAGTCCTCTATAGTAGGCTGAGACCTTCATGTGACCCCAGGGATCCAAGGAAGCATGCAGTGTGTGTTTTTGTAACACTAGATTCACACCCATGGGTAAGGACTGGCAGGGTCTACATTATGCACATTTTCAAGGCCTATTCTGGACTGCAACAGCAGTAATAGATGCTGTCATCTCTGATCTGAATCTGAGATTTCAGCTATACCTGAAATGCTTTTTTCTTTGGAGGGAGACCTTATACAGGGCTTCCCTTTTCACAGATTGACATGGATTTTGTCAGCATACAAAAACCCCAAAGTATTCTTCTCTCCTACCTCAAACTTTTGCTGTCAGTGATGGATTTTGGTTCATGTTGGTTTTGCAACCAGCCAGCACCCTGTCATCAATGGCAGATTATTTCTGCTGCATAGCTGCAGTGGGACATAAGGTTTCTTCCCCACATAAAGCAGCAGCAGAGACTGGGAAAAAATGTCAAGGAAAGTCATATCTCTGTGTCTAAATGACAGGTAATCCATTCAGAGTCAGCAGGGCAGCCTGCTGAGAACCCTCTAGCCACGAACCTATTAGGGCAATTCTTTCTTGGAATGGCTCGAGATGAGGATGTTCCTTCCGAAACTGAGAACCTACTTTACATTTGGTTATGAATTGCCATATTTTGACAGGTTTATGTGATGTCTTTACCAATAATTGGACATGCTTAGATTTCCTGCTCTTATTAATTTCCTTCTTTCATAAGTTGCAAGATACCCTTCATCAAGAAGTTGTCAACCAATGCAGGAAGTCAAGAAAAGCAACGTACTTTCCATACTCTTGAGTAAATGCAAAGTTGAATTAACACATTCACAGTTATCCATGCCTCAAGAGGAGGCATTTATGCTGGAGGTTTTTAAACGCTGTAGCCAACCATTGCAGCACTTCTAGTCATGAGAGGGGTCCCGCCAAGTTTCAGTGATGGGGAATATGTCACAGTTTCCCCCATGCACCGTGGCCTCTAGCTCCTCCTGTTTGCTGCCCATGCTGTGTGCATTGGCGTAAATACTTGGATTCAACTGGGATACTGAGCTCTTCCCCAACTCTGACATGCTGCCCCTAGGTTTATTCCTAGCAGTCCTGTTTTTCTTCCCTTCCCCCTTCACATCTACTTTAAGGCCCCCTCAATGAGCCCTGCCAGCTCCCGGGCTAGGTTTCTTTTCCCCTGCAAGACAAGCGAACCACCTCTGCCGCAGGGAGGCAAGGTTCGGTATAGCCTGCCTCGTGTTCAAGCAACCCGAAATTCAGCTGGTGATGTCAGCCTCTAGTGTGGATTAATATCACTCCAGATTATCCACAAGTATGGAAAAGATTTTTGGTAACTACACAAGTCTGAGAACTTTATGACCTACAAAACAATCTGTTAAACATTCTTCATTGTTAAATATTGCCAATAAAGACTATATAAGTTGCACATTGAAATTTGCTTTTCCAGTTTCCTGATTTTTTTAAGTATTAATGTGCTTTTTAACATGCATAGAGGGCTACAGAAGCATATAAATAATTAGATAGGACTTTTGGGTGCTTTTCTTGGCTTTTTTTCCTTGAATGTACTAGAATTGCCAGTACCACAAACTTGGGTTTCTCTCTCCTTGCAAGTACGGACTCTGAAAACAAAAGTTTGCTTTGATTTATAGGGGACAGAACTCTGCCCATTTCAACTCATTAAAGTTAATGACACAGTTAAAGGTATAAGGAAGAGTAGACCAGGGCCAGAATCTGCCTATTCAGCAAACTGTTTCGGAAAGAAAGTTGGTCAAATGTTTAAGACATAAGAAATAAAGGCAGCACCTTCTAAGAATCTTCTGCCACAGTTGTCCTGGAAAAATAATATGCTGATGTTAGCAATTGAGTAAAAAGGTGTTGTAGCACATCCAGGGTAAAAGTTATAAATATCTCTGAGTATAAATTGAGTCTCCAGATTCTTTAAGACTAAGTAATGTGGAGAGACCATTGGTAAAAATACTGTTTGAAAGATTAGAAATTTTATGTCCAAAGTTCTCTTATTTCCATTCCTTTCAGAAAGACGCTAGGTTAGACTCATTCTACCAAATCACAGAATCATAGAATCACAGAATGGTTGAGGTTGGAAGGGACCTCTAGAGATCATCTAGTCCAGAAGGTCAACCTCTGATCTGTACTTTTGTCTGAGGATATTCGTCCCCAGGTGCAGGATCCTGCACTTGTCCTTGTTGAACCTCATGAGGTTCCTCTCTGCCCAACTCTTCAACCTTTCTATTAAAGGAACTAAATCCTGGAAAATTCTGCAGAAAAATAGCTGCAGAAACGTGTGATAACAGAACCTGACACTTTATCAATTAATTCTTTTTTTATTGTATTTATTATATTTTACTATTTATTACAATTTTTCAAGGTCTCCTCCCATCTCATTCTTTCTGCACCTGTACTGATAGTTACCTCTGAGTCATTTTGAGAAGTCTGGATGAAAGTTACCCAAAGTATTTGCTCTTCATCCTCTAAAAGTGTTGCCAGAAAGCTGGCAGCCTGGAAACACCACCAAATAAGGGCTAAATCAATGCCCATCCAGCCATTTAACTCTGTACAGCTGCTCAGTATCAGCCTATGGGAATCCAAACCACTCAAGGTGGGAACTCACTGAGTTTAAGAAAAGCACAAAAGCAGGGATTGGAACCAAGATATTTTCCTGTTGCATTACTTCACAAAACACATCTTTTGAGGATTTGAGTGGAAGAATTATGTCTATCCTTTACTACTACCACATGATCTCTTACCTACCCTTCCTCTGAGCTGACAGCTCCTCCACATGCCTTCTGAAAGGAAAGGAAAGCCTACAAGACGCAGCCTTCTGTATTGATCTGAGTGGTGGAGAGGAGACTGGATTGACCACCAGCCCTATCTGCTTCCTCCTCTTTGAAGAACAGCCAACCTTCTGTTTTCCTTCATTCTCATTCAGAGCTCAGCCATTTTACCCTTGATTTTCAGCAGCCAAGAACATGCTGAGCTTCTGTGCAGAGCAGACCATAAAGTAAAAAGGCTTTTGTGGTAAGTTGGGTAAGAAGGGTAAGTGTGCTGCATTACAGTGACTCAGAGCACAAGTAATCTGTGGCAATGAAATTTGTGTTTACTGTGAGACACTGCCCAAACCATCATCCTTCTGGAAAAAAAGAAAAAGTCTCTGGTTTGCAATGAGACTGGGATGTCAGACAAGAATGCATTATGATACTCTCTGAACTCGATTTAACTTCTCAAGTTTATCACTTTTGGGAAGTGATGAAGCAGTCAAGCGCTGGGTTTTATTAATTCTCTGGTGCTGCATACCACCCATGCATCACTTTGTTCCCTTCTGCCCTTTGGCAGGTGTTTCACCAGCATCTGTGGTTTTAGCTCAGAGAATCCAGACACCTTCATCAAAGGGAAACAGCAGGAAGTGGATGGTCATATGCTCTTTTAATAACTCAGGCATCAGCATAATGTCTGCAATGGTCAAGCTGTTAGCAAAGCAACTAATGAGAGCTGAAATAAGAATGAGGTAGGAAAAGCCATCAGCATGTTCTTCTCAAGAGAAGACTATCTTAAGCTATTAAGTTTCTTATTCTGAAGGATAACTGACCTAGGGAATAATGCAAAACCAAGATTAAACTGACTTGAGTTTTTGATACCCTCCCTTCCTGCCCCAATTCTCTTCTGTGAAACCAAAGGAAACGGCCTCTGCGAAATCACTGTGCACAGCTGGTTGCAAAACGGTGTGCAAAGAGCGCACATGGTATCCATGTCATTTTGTCCAATTCAGCAGATATTTTCAGCAAGGAAATACAGTGATCTGCTCCACTTCTTTTTTATTTACAATCTGAACCCTGGTATAAAGAGAACTCCTATAAAATGCACTGGCAAGACAGATGAGTGTGTCCACACAACAGACAACAGGCACTGGATCTAAAATTAATTTAATACACAGGAGAGAGAGTACAAAAACCGCATTACTGACTCACTGTGATTGTTACAGCTATTTGACCTTTCTCTATAGCATTCCAGTCTCACTGCCTGTTTTCACTTTTGTATCTAGACCTTTCACTGTCTTATAGCACTTCTCTTTCACCAGATATTTCTTTTTCACCAGTTTTCTTTTATAGCTTAAAGTTGAGGACAAGAAGAATTTGAAGCAGATAAGGTTTTTATTGATCTAAGGGATTATTGGGACAATGAACTGTTGCCTTTTGTGACGGAGAGGAGGTGGACTGTCTTCTAGTGGAAGTTCTGAAGAACAGACCTAACAAACATGTCAGGCCTGGCCTCCCAGCAGGGAGCTAGGCTAGACTGAGGTCTCTTCCAGCCCTGCATTCCTATGGGTGACTTAAGGAGAGCAGCTGTGTAACCCACAGCTGTACTGAGGGCATGTGTCTCTTGAAGACCCAGAGCTGTCGGTGATTTTATAAATTTACAGCTGCTTTTTATTGGAAAAAAAACCCCACATCTCTCTTCTAAACCTGCTCAAGGGCAGACAAGTTGCTTTTGTGAGCTTTGGTCAAAGGGAAAAGCCTCTTCTACTCAAGATTGGGTGTATTAGCTTAGAAACCCTTCAAAGGCATGTCCATGTATGCAGCCTTGCTCTAGATCCCTCTGCTTACCATTTCAAGAGCAAAGAAGAGGATCTTTTTCATATTTGATCAAGCTTCTTGCACAGGAGTAGATCAGCTGAGCCAGTATTTCCACTAGCTGAACAAGCCATGCCGAAGCCTACGCTGGACCCTCCTGCAATGGGGGCAGGTCTGGAGCTATAGTCGTTATCACTTCCGTCACAGAAGGGAAGAGGGGAAGAAGAAAAAAAAGGGACCAGGATGGAAAGTGGAAGAAAATTACTATCCCCATAAGATCAGATTTCCTTATCTCCTGTTGCCTCTCCCCAGTGGCTGCCGACCAGGCGTCTGTCACCTTCCATAAGCAGCCATGGAGCCAGCTTTAGAAACGTCCTTTAGAGACATTATAAATACTTATATTCCTGCAACAAACAAAAACCTCATTTATCCCTTATAGAGTTTTAAAACTAGCAAAAATCTTGGAAGCACATTAAAAGGGCTCTTTCAAAGCATGCCAGCATGAAATAAAAAGAGGCTGGCATCTCCATGACTATACCTGCCTGGACGTGTGAGTAGGTGACGAAACGTCATCAGATCTAGATCTCAGCTCATCACCAAGGCTGGCCTTCAGAGAGGACTATGCTGTAGCTGTCACTGGTTGCAGGAACATCAAAGATACTAAAGGTATGCTTTGCATGAAAGTATTTGAGATTTGTCCATCTACAATTAGAATTACCAGGGGAGATACTAATTATTACTTATCCAGCCTCTCGGCAAACTTTGCAGCCTGTTTTGAACTGGCCCTGCTAGCTAGCAGGGCTTGGTACAGCCAGGCTAAGGCCAGCATGGGCCAGTCACAGTGCTGCAGGTGTATCCTGCCCTTGAGCTCTATTGTAGGGCTTCATCTGCTCCTGCCTTGTCAAATGGGAGGGAGATCCCAGGGAGATCCCCGGCAGTGCTTCTCGTCGGAAACTGTTTTTTGCAGCCTGGTATGCTAGTCTCCCTCGGCCTCTGAGAGATTTTTGCAGCTGATGCCTCTGACAACAGAGGCACTTGAAGGGAGAACTGTTCCTTGTGGGCCCTAGATAGGAGAGTGGTTTATATGGCTCTCCTTTGAAAGAGCTGCCCTTTTCACTTCCTTTCACTCCATAGTTCTTTGCATGTGGACTGTAGGGTTTCATCATCCAAAGGAATGCATTTTTAAAACCCAACCTTCAGTAAATCTTTATACCTCCCACCCTCCATTATCTTTTTTTTTTCCTTTGGTACTACTAAATGGAAAAGTTTAGAGATTACTATGGTTGGTCCTGATACACCAGTCAGTTTATTTTAGCGGGCTGCACTAATTCTGTGGTTCAACACTGGCAGCCAAACAGAGATACAAAACAAATATGAAGGGTATTATTTCCAAATGAATTCTCAAGAGTGCATTTAATTAGAGGGTTGTTTTTGACCTTTTGCAGGCTTCATTAAAGCCCTTATCACTTTTCCAGGAAAAAAAAAATTTGAAAACAGATGGGAGTAAATGAAAAATTTATGGTTGCAATCCCACATGGCCCAAAATGAACAGTCTTGAATGATCTCTGCTGCATACCCATGTGCAATTAAAAGGATGCTTGTGAAGCTTTCATACTGCGAAGTACAAATACTTTCCTATAACCCACTGGGAACCACCTCGCGAGAGAAAAAACATACACTCTATTAACTCAGCTGGTATAGAACTTTGCATGTAAACTAAAAGGGATTTAAAAGGGAGGAGTCTGTGGAGACTGGTATTAATCAGTATATGATGAGACTAACCAGCAAAAATACAGGAAAAAATTATTTCCTAGAAAGAACTTCATAAAATAGTTAAGAAAACTCTGAGTAAAAACAGGAAATTATCTTGGAAAAGGCTCAAGAAAAATATCCCATGGGTAGAAAAGCTGAGAAGTGCTGGAGGTAAAGGAGAGTTGTCAGGTTACTAGTATAGGTCAATAAGCAGAAGGGATGATGTGCAAAAATTAAATAGTGCTAACTTAATAGACTTATGTGATCTTGTGTTATTTTTTACTGCATATGAGACTGCCTAAATCCCCCTTTGGATCTGCCTGAAGGCCTTTCTGATAGCAGAAGAGTTATTTTCCATCTAATAGCTCTGGCACAGTTTATTGGAAATACTCTGTATTTCCACCTGTGTGATGCAGCGTGCAGTGCCTGCTCCACACTCGTGGTTACGCAGTGATCTGCTGGTTGTATGTCAGGATGAGCAATCATCGCTCGAAGCTGAGAACAGCTATAGTCCTGTCCTGCTTCCTGTCCTTCCGAGGAACCAATGAACCCAGTGAAGTAGGATTAAATTTAGGTTAGATTCCTTTCATTCATTTTATTTCTTTTCCCATCATATGCTCTGTTTTCTGGTCTCAAACATTGTTTATATAGTAGTCATTGGAGGGAAAAGAATAAGATGATTTGGATGAACTCTGCAAACTGAACGCTTTTCTTTAAGCTATATGAAATGTGGTAGAATGACAGTGGTGACAGTCCGTCACCTTTCAGGTTACTCACAGAGGAGCTTTCCTGTTCTTCCCTGGTTCAGACATGCTTGCAAATGCCGATGCCTGTAAATGTGGGTATTTAGACACATGAGAAGTGTTACACAGTTGTTAGGAATAGCACGGAATGGGGACTCTGCTTTACTTCAGGTGGCAGATGCCTGTCCCATGCTGCTGAAGTCTGGGAGTTGACACCTCCCGGGAGGAGAATCACTGCTAGCACATTGACTGGAGATGCACAGCCAGAGGCAGCCCTGCTGTGAGCCAAGGTGTGCCTTTCTCGGAGGGCTCGCATGGTTGGTCTGCGTGGTTGTACCATACATGCCTGTGTGTCCATTCGGGCTAAATGGTGGAGCACATGTCAGTCTGTTGGTCAAACCATTTAGATACCACACACGGTGCTGGTTTTGAGGTGTAATCACAATTTACTTTGCTAATGCAAAGGTGGAGATGGCGGGTGAGTCCCAGCAACACACGGAGACTAAGACTTTGATAGCCAGAAACTGACATGGGAGGTCAGAAGAAACATAGGAGAAAGAAAGAAGATTTTGCCTGAGTCTGCAGCACACATGTTACCCATAACTACTTAAATGTGCTTATTCAGGTCTTCATTTGAAATCCAGAAAACTTAAGGAAGGATTTTTTAAAGTTCCCCTCTGTTACTTTCCAAGTATTCTCAGTAGCTTAAGGATTTTAAAAGTCATTATAACATAAAAAGTCTATTATTTCCTATCTTTTAATTCATCAGCACAGTAAAATTTCACTGAAAGAACCTGACAGAGGCTAGCGCAAAGGCTGTGCATTTGGATTGCTTACCCTTTGGGTCTGTGAAGAGAGCATATGTTTAACTGTATGGAGAACATATGAACTAATTTCCCTATACCCAGCTGCTTTCTTTATTATTTTGGAAATACTCTTTCAGAATCATTAGCACTGTCATGATGGAAAGCTCAGCTAACGACACAACTAAACAAGCAGCTGGTTCCCAGAGGAAGAGACTGAGATAGCATCAGCTGGAGTCAGCAAGATCCTTCTTGCTAAGAGGGGAGGTGCAGTCATATGGACTTTCTGTTGTACCCCCAACTGATTTCCCAAGGCCTTCCTCAGCAAATGGGTTTCTGCTCCCATGGGTTTACTGTAGTTGGTAGAGCAGCCCTAGCAGGAGAAGCCTGCTACCCTAAAGAGATCTATCTTTGAGCTTAACTCTTTGTAGCTTATGCCTCCTAGGTTGATGTGAGTCAGAAACTGTCTTTCAGAAAAGAAATTTGAGGAGAGGGATTAAAAGATGTGCCCTGGTCTTAAAGTACCAGGTCAGTTTTAAAGCTTGTGCTGCTAAAACACTTATCGCACCATCCCCTTTTCTCATCACAGCATCATCTTTGCTGTTAAAATTAGGAGTTGGAATTGGGAGCAGACGACAGGAGTTTCCAGAATGAACACGAATTGCTTCGTGTTAGATCCAGTCCCCCAGGACTGCAGAGGGCTGCCCATGGCGGAAGGCAGCACCCTCACCCATGGCTGCAGCCACCTCCAGCACTACTCCCTCCTGCAGGCCTAAGAAACTCCGTCCAGTCTCTTCTCTTCAAGGAATGCACAGGGAGCCGGCAAAGATCCAAAGTTATTTAAGGAAACACTATAGAAAGGAGGGGAAAAATTTGTTCTGTGCATCCAGACATACAGCTTTTTCTTTTGTTTACATTAGACAAGCCTTTGGAGAAATATCTGAAATAGAGGCTTATAAATGCATTAAGTCTAAGTGTGTATTAGCAAGCAGCCTAAGATATTAACCTTTCATGCCAATATTTCCTCTCTTCTGTGCTTATTTCATATGATCCATATGCTTTGGGACAATAGCTGTAATTCTTTTTTAAACAGATGACAATCTATTTGGCAATATCATGGCAATAATATTATACTTTTTATTGAATTCCTGAAACTGGCCTATTGCTTGCCCTTGATTCGTTTAGTAACTCTTGCCTTGAACTGAAACAGATGGAGTCAGCACAAATGGGATGTTGTTAAGGTTCAGCACTTGGCGGACAAAGGTGCTTTGTTGCTAGGAGAGCAAATTCTAGCAGCACATTTTAAACTAGAAATTAATGTTTTACCCTTAGCATGTAGTGATCCAGTGTCATGTGTCTCCAGAAATTCACTTCTTTCCTCAGAGCAAAAAAATTCCACTCCTGGAGTCCAAACTTTCCTAACTGCTTGGGAGCTATGGGAGTGCAGTATACAGGAAAAAGTGAGGCTTATGCAGAAACCAGCTATTCCTTGGTGTTAAGTGTTGGATATTAATTGTCTGCACATTGAAATACCCCTGCAAAAGCAAATGGCTTTTGTTAGTTAGGAATCCAGACTCTGTGTCTCTGATCCATGGATATCTTACTGGGATAATTAATAGTCCAAAATCAAATATAGCTAACAAAGTGGAAGAAATGTTACTCCACGCTACAGCCATCTGGAAGATGACCATGAAGAACACACTGGGATCAAATCTGATTGTGCTTTGCTCCAGAGCTGAAAGCTGCATGACAAAGACAGAAGGTGACTGCTCCCTCTGTGCTCTGTGTTGAAAAGAAATCAGATTATGTACTTACTTGGTTCTGAAATTTATCTCTGGAACTGGGGCACTAGCTCTACAGGACATTGAAAGAAGCCTAAAAGAGCACGGTAAGCAAAATTGTTCATTGCTGCTTACCGGAGGTTTTCTCTGATCCACCTTCATAGATGGGAACCACAGCCTGCGGTGACTGCTGTGAACATGAAGAATGATTTCCACATGCTGGCCATCGCCTACCTTGCCACAGCACCTTGCCCACAAAAGCAGAGCCATGCAGGCAGGGTAAAGGCCTTATTTCCACCACCAAAATGGTCTGTGCCCTTGCTGTGGGTTAGCTGGTGCTTTCCATTTGATAGCAGCAGCTGAACCTTGCCAGGAGTGCCAGGCCCAGGAGTCTACTAGCAATGGGACACCTACGAAACGGGCATTTTGTCACTTAGTCCTGTTTTTCCTGTTGAATCCCCCCTGGACCCCATTCGCTATGAGCAGTGCACGCATTGTAATGCCAATGGCTTGTCAGAGACTCGGATCTCACAGGAACGTTTCCATTACAGTTTTACAAAATAAAGGTCCCACAACAAAAAATAAAATTGCGCATCCTGCACAAGCCTCACAGAGGTGTTGGAGGGCACCGTAGAACTGCAGAAAGAAGTTTGCAGTTTAGCTACATTCTTCAATGATGGCTTCAGTGCACCTGAGGGCATCAGCCAACAACAGCTCTCAATTCTGAGGTGGTTAAGGCCTGATTCAACAAAGACATTTTCAGAAAGAAATTTACAAAGAGATTGGTCACACACTGTAAAATACACCAGTCGTGTGGGGAAGAGACAGAAGATAGCACTTCCCAAGCCATATATAGAAGCGGTCAGTGGTTTTATCCATTGAGTTCCCTGAAAGCTGTGAGAGCTTGAAGCCTCTGAAAAGAGGAGGCTGACCTCACTGCTCTCCGATAAGAATACAGCCCCATCCCTTGGCTCGACCTCCGCTGCCTTGCTGGTGTTGTTTGATGCATGGCAGCCACAGACTTGACTTGGAGCTGCTAAATTTTGCCACCCCAGAGCTGTGCAAACCACAGCTTGTCAGTTGGTCCTGTTCGTCCTGCATGTGAAATTACTTTCTGTTCTAATAACCCACTTCAAACATAAAAAAAATTTGTCTTTCCTGGAAGATGCTCTAGTTTGCCAAATTCTTCTCAAGGTAAGCAATGGCATCGGGCAATATGTTCCACATATAAACATGTCAGCCACGCACTTTCAGTCCAGATACTTTGCAGCTTCTCTCTGAGACCTTATCCAAGATTTCACAAGTTTTGTAGGAATAAGTTGGCTTCATTTTTCTGAAATGTTTTTCTTTCCTGTCATGAAATTGCACAGCTTAAGACCTTGAGAAAGCAAGGTAATTAATCATTTTCCTGACTCAAAGTACCTGTGCAGTCCTGCACTGTATGTTGGCAGGTGGCTTCAAAAGGTTGAAAATGTTTTCTGCATTTGAAAAGTCTCTTGGCCTTCCCTGAGCTGGTGCTGGCTTGCAGCATGAATCTTCTCTGCTTCAGAGATGTTCTGGTATAATCCAGTTAGATTTCAAAATGAAGACAAAAAACCTGCTCAAACTTGCATCTCCCATTTGACCCACTAGTCAAATGAAGCCACATCAGGTCCTGTGGGAAAGGCCTGTTAAGCACTGGTTTGACCAACATTGGGCTGATGTTGGACTCCTCGAGTACTTATTCCACAGACTGGGCCTGTACTTGAATGTGAGCGGATTGGGCCAGGGAAGGAGATGGTGCTGGGCATGACTTGAGAAAAGCAGGACAGAAGCAGCATGCAGAGAAAGAAGGAGAGATATGCAGATTTCCACAGGAGGATGAGAAGGTGTCTGCAGAGAAAGAACAGAAGAAAGCAATAGCTGAAACATTGTGGAAGAAGAAAGTGTGTCTGAGGAATGGAGGTCAATTTTGCAAGCAATATAAAGAACCTTGCTTTTCCTATCCAATTGCTCTTTGCTTTGCTTTTACAGTCCAAAATTTATTAGTGCAGTCCAAGACAATTACAAGCCTCATTAGAGCTGGTGGAGAACGAGCTGTCTGACTGAAGGGCTGTCAAGCCCTTTCGTCTACAGCAAAGAGCAAGAGCCTGCAGAGCTGCTGTAAGCTGCACTGCACATGGCTCTAGCAACCTACAGCACTTTCCTCTGCCAAAGGCATGTACAAAAAGACCATGTCGGAGGGACTCAAAGAATCGACTCTCATCCTAATAGAAACATTCCCAAGGCTCAATTTTCCTGTAAATACCGAGGTTGGGTGGACAGTGCGGGGCTGGGTGGGACAATATGAAGCAATACCCGTTAGATGTGCTTCAGCCCATAGGAATATCCTTATGCACTGTAATGAGAAGAGGTGAGTGTCAAGAATAACCGAGTTGTGTAAATAGATGCCTCTGCAAAGCACTCCAGCCAGTCTCAGACCAGGCAAAAGTAAGTCTCATGGCCTGCACCAGTCAGATATAATGTTCAGCAGTGTGTATCCAGCACAAAATTTCTGATTGTTTGGAGTGCTGAGGAGTCCTTGCAGCCAGACTGCAAAGCATCAGTTCTATTTCTCATCTGCACCGAACGTTTGACCAGAATATACTTCCTCTTCTCTGGCATATGGAATTGGATTTGAAGAACGTTTTAATGCTTAAAAAATCTGTGCAGCATGTTCTGCTTAGATTTACATGGAAAATGTGTTGTTTTTTCCATTATGTTAAATTTTCGCAGCTCTGCTTGCCAGTTTTTAAGCTACTGAGGAGCCTCAGCATCTGTTCTTCTGGGCATCCATGCCATTTGCAGATTCTTTAAAAGCAGAAGCCATGAAATACTCTTTTGAAAAACGACTGGGATGCCTTCCAGCGTTGGAGTAGATTAATGAAATGGGCCCTCAAGCTACTGCTGACATGGTGTTGCAAGAACAGTAGGTTGAGGGCTTGTACATTCACTGCAAGATTAGCAGAGTATACTCCTGTACTAATCTAACTCCCCATGGCACTGGGCAAGCAGGGGAGGTGTCAGCCCTCCTAATAAATGGCAAGCTGGAAAAAAAGTCTTGAATATGGCTGACAGCCTAGCTGCTTTTTAAAGATGAATTAGAAACAAGTCTCCTGATGTGGAAAACAAAACAAAGTTTTAGCAAGGCAAAACTGCAAGGAAAATCTCTGAATAAAACCCTGATGGCATTTTTCAGCTAGTAATGTCAGATCCCTATGCTTTTTGGCTGGTAAGAAAAGTATTCAACAGATGTCTGGGAATTAAGCCCAAGTTATGTGCCAACGATTGTCACTCTTTGGCTATCCCATCAAAGTTTGCCCATGGAGTTTTTTTCAGAGTATTGCCTTTGGTTGTTAGTGACTCATAGGAAAGAGCACAGCTTACCAATTGCTGTTAGTATCCAGGTAGGCAGCAAAGCTCAGACTGAAAGATCTTCCATTGCAAAGCTAAGCTTTACCAAATGTCTTTTCTTCTGGATAGCTGAATTGAAGATTGCCCCAAGCAGTGTACAAACTGAGCTCTGCATTTGCATTGTTTTGAGGTGGTGTGGGATATGCCATTTTTTTTCCACAGCATTGGCAAGTCTGCGAAAGGAAGAAGTGGCTCACAATATGATGTATAAGTGTGTTGTCAGTGACTAAGATGCAGTCTGTATTTTAGCATTTGTTGTGGCCCTGTTGCCTCTACAGCATGGGCTGACATCATCTCACCAACACAAGGAACCTGGGAATGGAGTCATAACTTCTAAGGTAGATCGGGCCCCGAGAGCTGGGCTGCCAGACCCAATTTGGGGGATGCATAAAATCTGTGGCTGTCGCATCCCCCGGAGTCCTGCCTGGAGCTGCCCATTTCCATCCTTTGAGGGTGCCCTCAGTTCAACCCAAAGAAGCAGAGATGGCAGAGCAATGCCTGTAACACGCCACCGGTAGTACAGTGACAATATGCATATGGCATAACTCAGTCCAGCCCTTCCTCAGTGAACTTACTGAGCATCCAGTTGGGAAGTGAAGAGAGAAGAATCATGCCACACTTCAGTGTATCTATCCTTTGGCTGGGGTATGAATCCATTAATCAAGCTTTTTTTGTTCTTTTTTTTTTTTTCTTTTTCATCAAGTTACTCTTCCACAGACATTTTGTCTCTCTCCATTTTCCCCCTTTTAATCATGTTAATGACAATAGCACTAAGATAAATGTGTTTACAGACTAGAACTGGGCTGGTATTTCGAATTCCTCTTCCCTGCAAACAATTACATGACTTCACCCTCTGGCCGCACAATGGAAGGGCGAGGGGTGGCCAGCGGTGACGTCAGGCTCGAGCAGGCAGGGACAGCTCCCACCTCGCTGCTGGCACCGTGAGAGTCTGAACGCAGCAAGGGACACTCATGTCACACGCGTCTCGTGGGCAGCGGGTTAAGCAGCAGGAGTGGGGATGGCCGCGTTTGTGCTTGTCTTCAACCCCGAGGGCATTCAGCCTGGAGACTTTGGGCTGCTCCAGGTGACTTTGAATAAATATTCATTATACTTGGGCACCACAGCCTGGCTTTGGTGTGCAGAGCACATGTAGTGTGCAGTCCTCTGGACCTGGAGCACTTTAAGGCATAATAAAGATTTGTGCCTGGTTCCTACAGGCCTTAGCAGCTATTTCTAGCTTCAAAAGTGAAGAAATGGTAGCGAATCCCCTTCTAAACAAACTGCTGCAGCAGTGAGTTCTGTGAGGATTTAGTGTGCAGCAATAACAGGGATTTCTTTCCTCCAGGTTTCAGACTTGCAGAGGGCAGAGGGGCAACTTAAGTTGTTTTATAGACATTTTCTTTATGACTGTGGAAGGAGGGAAAAAGCCCAGGACTATTTTCACTTCATAAATTCTTTGCTATTGCACAGATTGAGGACATTGACAATATCTTTGATCTTGACCTCTGCTCTCCTGAGGCACATCATCATTTTTGTGGCTTTTGGTTTCGACTTCTGAAGGCCTGGAGTTTGTTATAAGGTGCTGGGCAGCATGCTGTGGCCGCTGGAGCGCAGTGCCTGGCATCTGCCAGCCCTCCCAGCAGACACCCGGGGCAGGATGTAACAGCCTAGGTGGTCTTTCTGAGCCAAAATTTTCAGGGTTGTCTGCACGTACAGTTTTGGGTTTCGCTGATTCAGGGTGCCCAGAGAATTTAGCAAGGCAAATCCATTTTGACTATTGCCGTTCCACTTGCAGGGCGGTCTGATTACCTTTGCTGTTTAGGTATCTACTACAACAAAAATCTTTGCAGTTAGAAATGGTTTCGAGTATATGCTGAGAGAGACTTTTTCCCTGGCTTTTTCCATTGCCCTCTCCTGTTCATTTATAGCCATGTGAGAGGTGAGGACTGGGGGTGCATTTCACCATGTTCATCCAGTGTGAATTGCCAGCCGTGGAGGAAGTCACTCCTGTCCCTCACTTGATGCCAAAATGTGACTTTCTGAATCTCTGTTTCAGAGCCCCAAGCGTCCATCTGTGGTTGCTTCCTGGATTGTGGTCACGAATCTTACAGCGCCTATGACTTGGACAGTGCAAGGTCAAATGCAGGTTTTAACACACATTAGAGGAATGCAGAAAATAAAGCACATGGATTTATATGTGAAATAGGTCACCGTGTACTCTTTCAGATTCGTTCAAGTGCTGAACGTAGGGTGTAGGAATAAGAAACAACAGCAGACAACAGAAACCAAAAGCTCCCTGCAGCTGTGTGCTAATAAAAACGCCAAATCTGAGATGCAGCTTTACGCTTTCCTCCCTCTTGGCTCCTTACAAGCTTTCAAATAATAAGGGAAACATGTGGTTCCACCTGACAAATTTCAGATTGTCCTGGAGATTTAAAGTTATCGTGGACTATATAGTAGAGAGACACAACAAAACACAGTTAACTGGGGCATTATAAAAAAAAAAATATCTACTCCATGGCTTCCCCTGAGAAAGCCTTTGCAAAAGCGGAGTAGAGCAAAATGAAACTTTGCACAAATAAAGAGAGAAATAGATGTAAGGAAAGTCTTTTCAGGGACCCGTGATTACTTTTCATAGATGCCCAACCCACCCATGTGCAGAATCCCCAGCTCCACCCACGAGATCGGCAGAAGGGTTTACACGGCATCTCGGTACGAGGGAACGCGGAGCTCTCATGCGGAAAGGTCAGATCCCAGCGTGAAAATCCGTGATAGCACACTGTGATCAAAGGGAATATCTATATAAAAATGTGCATAATTCCAAGTTGTTGAGCATGTCAACAAATTATAGGCACCCTGCTGATATTGTCTTTCCAGTGGCCCTGTAGCAAAATGTAATTTAAAATTCAAAACAGCATTATCATTTCCAAATTCATCTCCTCCAAGTCCTCTTTTCTTCCCAGAATAAAGAGGTGAGAAGGATTTAGCATTGTGAAAACGGAATTTCTTGAGGTTTGTTATTTATTTTTCTGGCCTTTGCTTTAAAGACCCAACTCATAACAGCTTTGCAATTGGAACTTTTTGCACCTTTGAAACAAGTGGGATTTGCCCCATAACTTAATGAGCTAAGCCAGCTTACTTCTAATGTGAACATCATACACTATTAAGAGAGGAAGAAAAAAAACCCTAAAAGTGCCTAGGTGACCTAATGATCTCAGAGCTGTAGGAAATAAACTTCAAATTATCTCACCAGTCTGGATGAAAAAAACATTTTAATCTACTGCTGTCTTTATGTCCCTGCTGCTGACTACTTTGCAAGAACATTTGAGATGAGTGTATTCAACTTCTACTATTTCTTTTGCCTTATTTTATGCCAGAACTTGTCATTTTCAATGGGAAAAATCTCAGAACATATCAGAAGAATGTCAGACTTGAACTAGCAACTACCATATGGCAAAATTTTCACTAATCTGAGTTCTCATAGTGCCCAGAACCAGTGCCACTTAATTCCACCAAAAGATGAAGAATAGGGATAATTTCATGGTATAGCATTGATGATCTTTGATTTTTAGCTAGACCTTTCTTTGCTCTGCACTTAAAATTAAAGAATCAGTGATATACTGTATAAAACCAGCAATTTGTATCTACTATTCCAAAGCTAGCTGCTTGTTTTGTCATTGGCCTTGAGTACTAATCAGAAAGAAGAACTAACCAGAACCAGAACCACAAATGTTTGGAGAGAACGAACTGAAGCATTTCAGTCTGCTGTATAGGTCTGGCCTGTGCAATGAGTTATACCATTTTAACTAAACTGAACCAAGACTGCAGTTCCAAGGACACACTCTCTAACATTGGCAAATCCTGCCCTGTACCAGTTTGGGTCCAGTAAAACTGTTGGCACCCACGTAAGCAGATATACATGCATGAATTTAACTGAAAGCGACTGATATTGTTGGCCTTTCCTCTAACAGGATTTTGTTAGTGAGCTGACAGGTCTTCAAAAGACATCAGTAGACCGCAAACCTTAGTGAGAAAATATTATATTTCATTAGAGAAAAATCTTCCATTTAGGATTCACCAAATGGAACCAAATCCAAGCTTGGCACTATTGTCCTATTTTCTGTATTAGTTCCTTGGCACCAGTGTGCATTTTACAGTCTTGTCAGGACCCTGCTTTGAGATCATGTGGAGCTGAACTCATGATGTGGTGAACAGCTGAGGGACTGAGCTGGACTCTCCTTGCTCGAGAGCCTGCTGGGAACCTGAGCGTCATCTCAGCCAGCTTCAGCTCAGGCAACCTAGGCATCAGCAAAGCAGTCTGCAAGGAACTTTGTGCTGCAATGTCTGTACTATTGCTGGTACTCAAGTCACCTTCTTCAAGGCAAGGTTATGTATCTGCAGCGTATTGTGGTCTATAGTATAGATGTTCCCCTGGAAATCTAATTTCCTGGAGGAAATTAGATGAAGACATAAGAAGAAGGCAGAATAAAGCTGTTCTGAAACTTTGTCCCTGGCTATATTTAGTTTTGTATTAGATTTCAAAAATCTCAACTGAAACTTCAGTTACTTTCCGCCATCTCCCAAAGGAAAAGAAACCAAACCAAAACCTTAAACTATCCTTCAAAATTTCTAGTCCATTGAAGGATTTGGCAGAGCTTAGTATTGCTTGCAAAATGTAATGATATTCTGGTGGGCAATAGCTCATTTGTTACTACCTTCTCCTCCAGGACTTCAGAAGGTTTAAAAGATCAAGATCGAGAATGTCCAGTCAGTACCAAGACTTTTTTGATGCTTTTTCCAGAGTTAATTTCCTGTTCTCCTTTAATTCAAAAAGTTACCTGGGCCAAGCACAGCACCTGATTGGCCTACTATGCCTTTCCACATAATTGTTAAATATAATCAGACCAGAAGCTATTCAGGGAGGATTATTATCAACCAAAAGCAAAGGTTTACTATGGAGAACATCCAAAAGAAATTTCCTTTTTCTCACCACAATTTTATATGGGTTTAAAATCCATATTCATCAGGACTTTTGTAAATGTTTTCTACAAGGCAGAGCATTAGAACTGTCATTGCGTGGTGTTTTTTGTTATTATTTTAAACAACTTGATGGATTACCAAGCCTAATGTGTTCTCTATAATTCCATCTATGTTGTAAGAAGGAATGTGTTTTACCATGGTTTTGAAATATTGCAAGTCTGATTATGACCAAGGCTTGTTACTCATCACCCCTTTAGTGCATGTGAAGATCTAACACTGTCTATACAGACCTGTGAAACATAAAAGTTCGGAAAGGAACAAAAGAAAGTGAGGTTCTGCCTAAGGCTGCAGCACAATTGGAGCTCTGCAGTTCCCATGCAGTGAGGTTGTCCCTTCCTGGTTCGTCCTGGGTAGAACTGTCCTCCTCAGACAGTCCCTTTAGGATGGGGTGTTTCTAGAATGGCAGAACTGATCCTGTAACAGGCGTAAAACTCAACACTCACCTGCTTCAGGGGTCTGGTGGTGTGTCCCTCACTTCCAGTTCTGGTGACTGAATGTTCTAAAAGTGGGAGAGCAGCTCATGCCTCTCGCTGTGTAGCTCTGGCTCTTAGCCCTTTTTCACATGGCTCTGAGCTTCTGTTGGTATCCGCAAGGGCACCATCATTTCTAATGCCCTGTGAAGCACTGAGCAGTCCAGCCTCCCAGGCCTCCACAGTCACCTTCCCAAATCTATCACAAGTCTGAACACCACTGTGCTGTTCTATAGCTGGCAGAAAAGAAGATGTCTCTTAGATAATGGGTATCACCTCATCCAAGTCACAAATCACACTGGCTTCAACATGTTCTATCTTCTCCCAGGGAAGGAGAGATGCTGAAAAGGGGTATATTGCCGCCAGGATCAAGAATTTCCGTCACTGGCACAGATCTCTTATTGACATGGTTTTAAGATACGTTGCATAGTGAGATATCAAGCATTAAGCGAGGCATCAAGATACTCCTGATTGATTTCTGGCATCTCAGTTCAAGGGACTCTTGTTTTACTGGAACTTGGGTTGGATGTCCAAAGGTTGGCTGATATGAGTACCCTCCTCCTCTATCCTGCTCCGTAGAATTTGAGTTCCCCTCTTTTAATATTCTTGTGCAACTCCCCTGCAAGGTGCTGTCAGCTGCACATAGGTCTAATTCAGCTCTGGATTTAAATTAATTTGACTTTCAACTCTGGATTTAAATTAATTTGACTTTAAATCCTGACCCAGAATTCATGATCTCATTCCATGCAATCCCAGAGTGCTCTTTCTAGGTAGGAAATTCCTACAGAGCTAAAATTTAGTATGAAAGAAATTTGAAAATCGGAGAAGAGCATGAACTGACCTAGGAAAATAAAGCAACAATCTTACTGAATAGTAGTTTAATCAACCTTCCAGAATAATTTTGACAGTTCTTTCTCCATACACTGGGCTGAAATTTCAGTAATCTAATTACCACATCAGTTGCCACCACACAACCACCATTACACACCCACTACTTCTAGGCCACATACAAAACTGTTCGTAGATATGTGCTAACAGATCACATAGTTCTTGTGTCACCTCTTCTAAACCCCCGAGAAGCATTTTCTCATCCTACCAAGAGTCTATTCCAAGAGTCCAGTGATGACTTCTATAAATATAATAGCTAGGTAGGAAGAGTTGCATCAGTTAATGCAGCTCAGCTGCATTGAAGCTCCAACCAAGAACTGACTTTTCAGTGTTACCCGTGAAGGAATTGCCTCTCACCTGCTCTGTACTGAGGACTAAGCACTAGCCTATCAGCCACCAGTCTTCTGCAATGCCTCCTGAAGTTGTGTTTCGTTCTGCTTTGTCTCTTGCTGAGAAGTCCTTTTACTGGCATAGGATCCTTAAGGGAGAGTGAACAGCATCATATAAGTCCAGTGCCATCTCACATGCACATTTTCTATTTTGCAGGCAATATTTCTTCATTTTGGGATGTTTTATTCACTTTGAACTGGACCAAAGTCAAATTCCTGAAAGATGGAATTTCAAGGAAAAGAAAAGAAATTCAGTGCTTGGGAAAACTGTACTAGAGGTCTTCAGAGCTCCATTTTGTCCCCATTTTGGGACACTGTCCTTATGTGCTAGTGGGTTGTTCCATTACTCCTATCTCTGGACAGGAGCACAGCAGGCAGAGCTACTGCTCATGCATAGCAGTGTGATGCAGTGCAGTGATGAGGTTATTCCACTGAGGTTTGGACGAAACAGTGACAAGAAGAAAATGTAGTGGTAACTGGGCCTGATCACTAAATCCATGAGCGATTTGTTATTTCCTGGTGTCATATAGGAATGTGACCTCATGTTGTTGACTGGTAGCTGTAAATCAAAATGCTTAAAGATGTTACAAGAGCTGTCCAGATGCCACGAAGAAGGATGTCGTGATTAGGTGTGGTCATAAGCAGCTCAGAATTGAACAGAAACCCGGTCCACTGACTGTGATCACCTTCTCAAGGAGAGTTGGATTTGGCTTTCACTGCCTTTCAGCTGCTTCTAAAGACATTTTTCTACTTCCCAGGCCTCAGAACCTTCCATGATTTTGTTCAGTTTTCTCAGCTACACTTCTCATATGAAAATTAGATGTTTTTTTGATCTAGAAATGTGAATTTTTAGAGACATGGAGTAAGTAAGCACATCTTGATAATATATCATAAGCATAGATTTGTATGAGTTCAGACAGCATCGATGCAGCCAAAGACAAATGCAAACCAGGCCCAGCTTCTGAATTGGCCTAAGGAACCACACTGGATCCAGCACTTGGCATCCCACATGCTGTGCGTCTTCAAACCAGGATACTGGACAGAAGGCTGGATGCAGACGTCAGACCAGGCTTCCCATGAGATTATTCCAAACCACCACACGTTCCTATGCCCTGCGCCCCACATTAAGAACCTGCCATCCAGCAACGCTAGGTTCTCTGTAAAACTAATGAGGAAGGGTTAGAAGGAGAGGTGTGATCCTTTTTGTATCCTTCCTATTTCAAATGCTGGCCTGCCTATAAACAAATCTATTCAATACAGAGCAGCCCTCAGATTGCTCTCATTTATCTGTAATTTCGATTAGCCCTTCAGGCTATTCTGAAGGCTTGTGTTGGGGCACAGGCACACCACAGCCCTGTCCTGTCTGCCCCCTGCCATGTCCCACACCGTTTTAAAACTTTGTAGAGTTTTACAAGTGTATAGCTATAGCTTTGAGCCTGGAGCGACAGAGAAACCAGTGTGGCCATAGAGACAGCTGCCGATGTTCTGCTCTCCTGAAGCTCTGACAATCAGAGATAATTCCTGACCCTTTTCCTTGTTGCTCTTGCTCTAGGTTCCCCATTTTACCCTGCAAATACCTGGGACAAAGTGGAAATGCAGTGGAATATGTTCTAAGCTGTAAAACAGGCCTAGAAATGCCTTTCTGCTTCCCAGCACAGGAGGCTGTGATATGGTTCCCCACCTTGCAGGAAGACCCAGAGCATCCTGAGCAGGATGCTGTCTGCTCCACAGGATGCGTGAGAGTTGGAGGCACTCCACTGGTCCTGGGTACTCACTGCCCTCTCCATCCTGCTCACAGCTCCTTATCCTAGAGATGCTTCTCGGATTGCCACAGTGCAGGTGACCACGGCATGTGTAGTATGGTGCTTGACGGCAACCTTGAGGTCTTACCATGGCTGGAGAGCAGGATGAGAACTTCAGACTGCCTACCATGGCCACATTTAGGCCCTAATATTTTCCCTTGCCCATCTCCTGTTTTTCTGCCAAGCCTGTGGTAGTTGTCTTCAGTTGGTTAAAGGAACACAAGGCAAGTGGCCCACATCGAGAACAGGCAAAAAGCTTCTCTGAAAGGTTTCATAGTCAGCAATGTCCTGTTTCCTGGAGCACATGACCAAAAAGCCCACAGAAACGTTATTTCTCTTCCCACTAGCAGGAGGGGACAGCCTGCTAGCTAGCACCAATTTTTCTTCTTTCTCTCTCTTTTCTATTTTCAATCCAAATTCCACAGAGTTAGCTAAGTATCAACTTACTGAGCACACGGGGACCGTTGCTATAAAAATACCCTAATGTGGCTGAATCGCTGCAGGATTATTGTCAAAATGCTTGCTGTGCTGTAGTAAAACGTCCTGGCCACACTGCTCGGACACGTCTGCTGGGCGTCTCGTGGGCTGCAGCCAGTGCCCTGCCGCGTGGCAGAAGGCAGCACGCCGCCTCCTGCTCCCGCAGGCAGGCTCAGGCTCTAGCCAAGCCTGGCGGGGTGCAGACCTGTCCTTCCCCTGTCCCTCGCATGGAGGGGAGGCTGCTCAGCCCGCACCATGGGGCTGGGATGTCCTGCTCTCCGCCACGATCCTACAGGAAGGCCCCAGTCCATCAGTTCCTGGGGAGCCTGTGTGGGCCCGTGCTCAGCTTGTGCTCCTTCCTCAGCCAGCCTGAGAGCTGGCAGCGTGTTACTGAATGATGCGTGTCGTTACGTTGCCTGTTAGCTGCTTGCTGTGTCTTTAACCACTTCTATTGCATGGCTGCCGTTTGCTTTGTCCAGTTCACCTGCCTCTGGCTCGTAAAGGAGCTGATCCCAAAGCCACCAAGACAGTGTGAATGGCAGTGGCTTTTGAGTCAGGTCTTCACTGAGTATCTTTTGCTTCTTTTTTTGTTCACTGTTAATGTCTCCCCTCTAGCCATGTCACATTCCCCACTCTTGACACTAACATGTCACTTTCTTGAGCTCTCTGATTTATGCATTCCTTTCCTGTCTCTGCCTTCTCCACATCCCCACTTCTCTGTTATTCATCTCATTTCCAGGTTTCTGTGGAAAGGGAATAAAAAGAACAATGGGGGCATTGTTGCCGGAGAAAAAGAGGGATTTTTACGGTAGAAGTGACCGTCCAAAACAATTCTGTGAAAGAGACTGACAGACAAAAATATGGATGTAAGTTCATGTTGCTACACCAGCTGCAACTCAGCTATAGCTATTTGCAACAGGTGAAGAGAACCAGTCCCAATAACAACTGATTTGAGACTCCGAGGTGGGCCTGGCTTTCAGACAGTGTGTAGAGGGTTGAGAATCCCAGGAATGGATCCCAAACTCCCAGTGTCAATGTGTCAAACACAGCATTCTGTTATGGTAAACTTCTCAATGTTCAATTTCCAGACTTAGCATCCTTCCATTGAGTACTGAAATAACTCTTAAGTGTCAGATCTTTTCTACGTATAGATCTGTTTTGAAAGAGTGGGGCTGAATCTTTAACTCCAAAAAAAAGAAAAAAAGAGAGAGAACTTTTTCCTTCAAGCTGTGGGTTGAACCCATTTGTGCAAATATGAATAAGCCAGTGGAAAAGGTGGGAAGCAAGAAGAGACTGAAGCAACTGAACAATCACTATAGAGGTTTAAAGAAATAAACAAAGGAAATAAGACATCAGGTTTAAATCACAAGATCGGAACACAGATATTTGCACAAAGAAAAGTAAGCTTTGGCAATGGTAAAGGATGCCTGATCAAAACATAAGTGGTGGAAAGATCAGACATTAGAGAATTAGACGGTACGGTTGTCGCTTTGGCGTTTGGAAGAGCAAGGTGACTAGCTCTCATCTTGTGAGCTTGTGTAAGTAAGCCGTTACTCCCATGCAGCTGGGGAAGGCTTCAAGGCATTTCAGCATGACATCGAATTTATGAGGGCAGGTTTGCATGCATGCTGTGCTTTTGGCTTCCCACCACATTCTCCCAAATGTTGAAATATTTCAGGGAAAAAGTCTTTTGAGTTTAAAGAAAAAGCTAATGAGCTACAAAACTGCTTATTACTGTAAGGACTTACCATCCTTTGGGTGATTTGAGTTTGCCCCACAATCTTGCAAGATAGACTTAGTCCTTCTGGCATGGAAAAGCCTTTAGCATTAGAAATTTCACTTCCTTGGTGAAATGAGAATACACACCTCTGAGCCAGTATCATCTGATGAGATTCATTCTGTCATTATTGGCCTTCCCGCTGCAAGAGGGTGGAATATTATGATAAAGACTGAACATGGTCTATTTTCTTGCTGATATTTAGTCTTGCTTTCCAAGTCACCAAACTTACCAGAATTAACATTCCTTCCTGTAAACATGCCTTTAAATTAAACTTTGTGTGTGTGTGTGACAGGAAAAAAAATAGTCCTGAACTTTTCATTGATGTCAGAACTCAGGAACCATCAAAAAGTTCAAGCCACAAATTCTCTATGGAAGCCAAAACCACTGAGCTCTGCTTAGAAGGAGGTAGAGGAGATGTGTTCTGGGAATCCAGCTCCAGGATGCCTGGAAGGTGTTGGGAATGTGACGCAACTTAGTTGAGGGCTTGCTGGCTCTCATGCTTTGTATTCCAGAGTGGAAGAGATGGAGAATCAGTGCTACCCAGATCCAAAGAACCCCATCCTCTGTTCAGAAAGCCTTTTCTTTCACAACACAAAATCTGTCAGATTTCTTTCCTCCAAGAATGGAGGACTAAGTCTGACCTTTCCACCCAGCTCTGCACTGGTGCTGCAGGCTGCTGGATTTTGTCTCAGCAAATAAGGGATCCTATGAATACAGGAAAGGCAGCTGGGTCTGGCTGAATGAGACATCTTTTAAGGAGGATTGAACTAATCAAAAGCAATCAGGAATTGGTAAGGAATGGCAGGACTGCTCAAGACTATTCTACTTCTACCTGCCTCTACTAGCACACACACAGCCTCTGAAAGGAAGAGAAGTACTTAGGGCTGTGGAGGAACATCTCACCCCCATACACCTCCTGCCAAGGAGAGAGAAATGGCTCAGGTAGGGATTGCGGGTCCTCAGCAGGGCTGCACCTCTCTGGGAGCTGCCAGCATGGAGAAAGCTCCCACCATTCCCTGCCTCTGGAATCCCCCTCCGCAAGGAACCGCAAGTGTGCAAAGCTCTCACAGCCCGGCAGTGTCCCAGGGCAGAGAGAAAGATTTGTGGATTGCTAGAAAATTTGGGTGATCTGGCATGCCATGGATTCATCTTCTAACACTTGAAAAAGGCATTTCCTTCTGAAAGGATTGGGAAGTTATATGAGAAGAAAGAACACTTGGAAACATTTTTGAAAGGTCAAAATCAAAATAAACATTTGGAAAATAGAGAATTCGCTCACCCAGTCTGAAATGTTCATTTCCTTTGGATTTGCTGCTTAGATTTTTTTTTTTTTTCCAGGGCTTCAACATTTCTTCTTTTCTGGTCAGAAAAGAATGCTGAATCTTGACAGTGCTGGTGGGGCAGGATGAACCTCTCCCACTTGGCCCCTCTGTGCATGCATTCATATGAGAAGTGGCCCTTTGGATTGTAAACCAATTGAGCAATTTGCTTCCAGAAGGAAACCACCACGAGAGTAGAAAAAGATGTTGAGAACAAAAGTCATTGTTTAATGTGATAAAGGAAATCAGTGTTGAAAGCTGCTTCCACTGTGTTCTGTTTCTTATGGCTTTTTTATTTAAAAACAACAGTCCTAGCCCTCCACAAGCCTGACCCAAAGCTTATCTTTCTCTTCGTCATGTATCACTTGAATTCTATGAATTTTACACTCCCTGCAGTTGCTCTGACTTCACTTGTCAGGTCCATGGGATAGGGACATATATGTTGCATGTAACACAGAGCACAGAGGGCTACTGCTCCTGATGCAGGCACCATGCCAGTGCAGATAATAAATAAGGAAGAAAGTGCCAAGTCGTACAGGAATTAGAACTCTGAAGTTTCTTCTCCTTCTGTGAATAACATTGCAGGTGTAATATAGTTATTTAGAAGTCAATATATTTCACTCGTGCTGCTCACTAAGTATTCTTAGATCAACAGAGATGTAGAGCTGCTGAACGTGGTTAAAATGAGAAGGAATAATAGAATTGTTTGCCAAGCAGATGTAGAGCATTATTACTAATTTCTTGTTTTTCATCATTCCTCCCAAGCTAAGTAAAAATCAAATCATTGAAGTCTAAAGCTGGTAATAAACCTCAAAGCATCTGGAATCAAAAACAAAAGAGTAATTCTGTGTCTGCAGTCATCCTGTAATTTGTCCTTTAGCCTTAACGTGTTTGTTTTCCTTGGCTTTATTCTTAAAACATCTCTATCTATCTCAAAAGCTATCTTTTTAAGAGTGGGGATTTCTAAGGTATTGGCCATGCCCTCCGTCTGACCCTGTGAAGGGAACGGTCGGAGAAGGCTGGGAAGCCTCTGGGTTTGACACGCTCTGCTGTCAGTGAGCACGGGCTCACTTAGCCTGCTTTTTTTCTCACTGTCCATCAGAGATCCCAAGCGAGAGAAGCCATGACAAATGCTATGGTTGCACTGCTGTGCAAGTGTCCAAATTCCCAGCTATGCACCTACGTATTTGTGATATTGCCATGCAAAGCTTTGGATTTTCAGACCTATTGCTTCCCTAATTTTGTTGAATTTATAAGACTTCCTGATTATATGCCATTGTGGTAGGCAGTCTGAAATGCACCAAGCACTGGTGTCCTTCTCCAGAGGCAAGTATCCTGTGTCCCCCACTCTGATGTTTCAAAAGGCTTGAAAAGTTATCACCTTGGCTCAGAATGCATGAACTTGTATAGAATAATAAACACTAGGGTCTGTCTTCTTGGCTGGCTTCTGGCTTTGAGCTGTTTGGTTTGGCGTGCCAAGCTCTGATCCCCAAGCAAGGGGGCTACAACTTTACTTAATCTGAGGTAATAGCTAAGACTTTAAAATGGACTGAAGAGAAGCCAGGACTAGGCTTTGCAATGAATTCACAGCAGCTGTTAAAAATATGATACAAAATGTGATAAAAATATGATACAAGACTGATGGGTGACTACAGCCTTCCGGAGCAATGTCTAGAGACCACATGACATACATTGCTGCATCTCATGTAGAGGCCTGTGTTTAGGCAAGAGAATCCCAGAGATCATGTAAACACCAACCTTCAGGTGTTCGCCTAGGGCCAAATCCCTCCCTTGCTTCACAATGAGATGAATCTTTCCATAAAAGTGTCTGGTTCTTTCCACTGACTGTAAGAGAATCTGGGCAGCTGGGCCAGGTGTCAACAGCTGCACAGCAGATGCTAGAGAACCCCCGTCTCGGGGCAGGCCACAAGCATCGAAATACCGGCTCACCTGGTGAGCTTTGAGGGCTTTGTTTTGTGTGGGGAAAAACATAGAAATCTTGACTTCTTACCAATGGAAATGTTTTTAACCCTTTCTGATGGAAATAATGTGTTTTACTCTTAAAAAAAACTAGTTCTAACAAAAATCAGCCTTATGGATTTCTTCAAAACCAGCTGGCAGATATATATAGGGGGGTTTTTTGCCCATTTCATATTTGCAGTTTGTACATATTTGTACACAGTGTTTTATACATCTCTGCACACCATACCTGATCCCTTCTGCTGATGATGCCAGAAAGCAGCACTTTGGGATGAAATACTGCTCAACACAAAGCAGTGGAGATTCTCCTATGAACTTCAGTATGGGCCTTCTTGTGGTCAAAGTTTTTCTCTAGATTTCACTTTTTCTCCCAGTCCCTATATGAGAACATGAGAGAAGTTCTGCCAAGTACCTGAGATCTCAAAGTGGGTCAGAAATACCCTCCAATGCCATGCACTTGCACAGGGACACTACAAGAAGATTTGAAAACAGCAGAGGTTTTAAGAGTCAGAAGTGTCCTTTAAGAACTGAGGTGTTTCTAGAGATGGTTGGAGGAAGGCAAAGTGAGGGCATCTCTCAAATTACAAGGAAGTTCAGCTTAAAGCTGGGTGAAAGTTCAGGCCTATGCTTCCTTTATTCAAATCAGACTTTCTAGCCTCATGCTGTGAGTGGAGAATTACTCTTCAGTTATTTTTAACTAGTTTGCCTATTGCAGTATGTAATTACTTAGAGAAATGCCTAAGTACAGTCAGAGTCCTGAGGTCTGTAGCAGCAGTGGACTTGCTGAGACTTCGTCTCCACCAACAAGCAGCATGGCGCCATTGGAGCAGATCTGCAGAGGAGGCGTGCGTCGAGGCCCAGCCTCACTCTGTACGTGTCCCTCAGGGCTTTCTGCAGCCGAGCTAGAACCTGGACTGAACGCCCCTCAGGAGCTGCATGCACATCAAGTGCTCTTGGAGAGCGCTTCTCAACCTGGTTTCAGCCGGCAGGAGCCTGGTTTGAGCACTCAGCAATGCAAATCACTGCAAATTGAAAATTGGTAGGGCAGAATTCACTTCAAAAACACACTCCCGCTGTGAATGAGGAGTGGTGTTGACACGCCACAAGATAGCAGTAATGCAAGGACAGCAGCATAGTTCTTTTCTTCCTAGTTTGTCCCCAACCAAAGCAATACCCTTCCTTGAACTGTAAGTGCTCCTACCGACCGTAGTGACCCTTCCAGGGAGGACCAGTGTATGGGAAATGGTCCTATAAGGCCAGAAGTAGCTCCTGTCAAGAGAGTCACTATAGGTGGCACCGAACACTTTTCCTACAAACTGTAGCTCACCATGATGATTTGACTGGTCCGGTGTACCTGAAGGCACAAAAGATGAGCACGTAGGAAGTGACTGAGGAGCTCAAAACTAAGCTGGTATTATGAGAAAGGGGGAGGGAGACAGCTCCTTTCCCACCGTGTCTCCCTGGCCGGTGCTAACAAGCTATTCAAGCATACACCAGCTCAATGTGAGCTGAGATGCTGACAGCTACCTGTTGGGATGTGAGTAACACCTGCCGGGCAATTGCTGTTGCAGTTCAACTAGCTTTAGCCTTTAAATACATAACTCATTTTACCTCTGCATGCTTGAAGTGAGTCGTTAGTTCAGGCTCATTTCAACTGTCATTCAGGTGATTATTCCCCCTTGGAGTGGCAGCTGGTGAGAAGGGAAACACTGAAAATGCCCGCTCTGTGCTATGCTGGCTGAATCAGGGTTGCTCCCAGCACTGTGATGGTGATGGCTGCAGTGAGTGACGTGCAGCCAAGGACATTGAACTGTTCTGGGAGGGCAGAATGCCTTCCAGATACAGGATTTTAGCTCTCAGATTTTGAGGGCAAGTCATGCAATAATTGGTGTTTTGGTTGGCACTCACGGCAGCTTTTGAAATTAAGCTAACATCAGAGGTATTCTATTTTTGAACTCAGATTTTGTGATCTCAGCAGAACTCTTGCGAGATCAAGATGCTTCAGCACAAGAAGAGAAGTGAAGAGAATTCTAAATTTATCCTTAGAAAATTCCCATGGTGGATACAGCTCTCTTTTGGGGAGAATGCAGTGTTGTCCTTGGTGACTATGTGGAAGTCAGTTGCAATAATTAGCACGCACTAAGGTAAGATCTAGCCAAACTACCCTCTCTGATTCTTTCTGATTTGTCTTCTAAACCAACTTGGTATCTCCCATTATATATTGCCTCCTTGTCCAGGAGCAGATGCTTACCCGTGACAAGAAGTAACTGGAACATGTATCTGGAACAAACAAAAAACATCTTCCTGGGTCCATCGGGGCATAACTCCTGAACTCAAATGGGAAAATTGTTGAATGCAAAACCATTTAATGATCTGATGTTGCAGATGGGCCAAAAATCTATGGAAGCTGCTCGTACATGTAACTGTGTGCAGAACTGAGTCCCTTAAAAGACATTTTTTAGCACTGATCAGCAAAGCCGCAAATGATTAGAAGTCCAGTTAACAGTACAGAGATTTGGATGCTTATTATACTTATGTAAACTTTTGGATCTGCAACACTTGGCAGAAAATACAAGGATGAAGGCAGTGGAAAGAACTATAGCCCTTCTGCTATTAGTCAGACCCATGAAGAGCATCATGGAGAAGAAAAACAGTGGAAATGAAATTAAGCAAACTTTGCTGAAATTCCAAAAGTCTTGTTTCAGGTGGCAAGAGCTAGGGATATTTCCAGAAGTGGCTAGTCTTTCCAGGTCCATTCCAGTCAACCCTTCAACATGTTTGCGACTTGATTCGTCTGGTTTTCTGAAACGCATCATGCTGCTAGTCCAGACCACGGAATGAAGCGGGATCACCATCAGTGGCCACCATCAGTATCCTTGCCCAGTCTTCCCCAGCCTCTAGAACCCTGCAGGCAGCTCACCAAGAGCCTGTGCAGATATTTCACAAGCAGCACTAAACCCATAAGCACAGAAGAAGGAATAAGGTAAAGAATTAATCACAGATCTAAACAGGCAGCTCAGATTGACAAAGGAATTTAGTCATATTCCTTTGACTCTCACTGGCTTTGTGACTTGGCCTTTCACCACATCTTTTTATTTCCCTACCAGTTTCACATTGTGCAATCATACAACTCCAAATTGACCAGGTAATCTGCGTGGAGGCACAAATTGCTGGGCTTCATCCCACATAAAGGTGCATGAGGGACAGACAAATTAGTGCTTTTGAGGAAAGCAAGGGAATGATAAAGCACCCTCAAGCTCCAGCAAATTCAGGAAAAAAACAGAAAAAAATGGTGTCACACGCATTAGTCATATGAGTGCAGGAAAACGGGAGAGGAGTTAAATATTTAGACAGAGAACATCACAGACTTTGGTCTGGTGCTAGGCAGGAGGCTTTCCCAGCAGGCTCTTAGTGTAATACCAGGAGCTAGTTTTAACCATAAGGATCAGAAAAAATACCAGAATCCTTTATTCTCAACTCTTGAGGTTTTAGTGCTTAGCAGTTAAAAATACTTCATTTTTGAGGGATTAAAGGTATATAAGTCCCTTTTTAGTTGTTTTATGCACCCCTCTGTTGCCCTGCACCTCAGCTCATTATGGGGGACAAAGCCCAAGCTCTGAAGTTATCTGAGAAAAGCTGTTCAGCATGGTCCAACTTCTCCTCTCAGCAATAAAAGTAAGGACTGACCTAAGTGGAGGAGAGTCTACATTGTTCTTTATGTCTTTTCTGCCAAAAGGCAACAGAGAGGCATCAGCCAAGATGCCAAGAGGCGTCAGCATCCTGGCTGTAGGAACAGCAACACAGCCAGGAGGTTGAGAGAGGCGATGATCAGCGCTCCTTAGACCACGTCCTTAGTCCAGTTTTGAGCTGTTCCTATTATCCTATAAATGGGGAAGCCTGGTATTTCAAGCACTCTCCAAGGCAGACCTGACCTCTCAATCTCCTGTGAGCTACGTATTGCATGTTATTTGAAAACCAGAATAAGGACAGACTGTGTTCTGTTAAGACACTGACAGAGAGAGGTATTGCTGAGACTTGGATACAGAACAGAGCCGTTCACTCCGTGTCTGTGCAGTGCATGTACACTGAGGCAGTGCTCATCTCAGCTGCAACTGTAAAACGTCATGGTACTCCTGCTAGCACAGCTCTTGTTATTACTGTTTTTAAAGTTGTACTGAATTGAGTTGCATAATTCATCCGTGGTTAATAAACAATAATATCAGCCACCACCATCACTAAAAGTAGTTGCATAAAAATAGTATTAAAAGTAGTTACATGGTTGTTCTGTGTCCATTTGTAAGGATATTTTAGGAAATTATTAGCTATCGAGAAATTAGAAACTCATAGGTTTTACAGATGCCAAAAGGCCTCTTAGATTGCCCAATACTTACTAATTAAATTAAATACTAAATTAAAAACTTTTGGCCCACATACATTAATTCATAATTGTGTTCTTTTAAGAACTCACAGGGGTTTTTTTGAAACTTCTGGTTACATGGAGTTAAATTTCTTGGCAGAGTTGAGGTACTAAAGAAAAGAAATAAGTAGTAACTGTTCAGTATTAGTCTCTGGTCTACTTTTTTTCTGCCTATCTTAAATGCAACTGAAACTTTTTCTTTTTAGAATTGCTGAAGAGCTTTTCAAATCCCTGCCTGCTCATCGTGCTAGCTGTCCAATGTGTTAGCAAGGCCGTAGAAACAGAAATGAGAACTGAGAGAAGTAGAGAATGTCTAGTGCAATTGATTTATCCAGTTCCTATATTCAACCTTCTATAGATATCTAATGTCTATATCATGTTATAAATATCTAATGAGTGTCTGGAAAGTGTAAACAATTTTTGTTTCTGTGCTATTCCAGTAGCTGGATGCCATGCTTCTTGCACACAAACCAAAACAGAAAAGGAAAAGGAAAAGGAAAGAAAGGGAAAGGGAAAGGGAAAGGGAAAGGGAAAGGGAAAGGGAAAGGGAAAGGGAAAGGGAAAGGGAAGAACAACCCACTCATAGCTCTTTCTTGACCAGATAAATCCATGAATTTAAGGTTGAATTTCTTCAGTCATTTGAAGAGAGCCAGCTCTCACTCTTTGGTGACAATTTTTGTTGCATTGCTGATTTTCTTTAGAGTTTATACAAGACTCCAGAGCAGTTCTCCTGTTGGTTGCATAGAGATGTCTCCAGGATCCATGCAATTATGAAATACAAATCTAGTAAATTCTGGCAAGGAAGTGAAGTCTAGTAACACCTCAAAAACTGTATGCCATGAAACCTGGTCATATGCGTACTGAAAGTCAGCAGCTACAGCAAAACATCCTGACAAAGACACTGGACAATGTGACGTTTATTCTTTTTTCTGCCTTCTGAAGTCGTTTAGCTAGCCTAGGTGTGACGTTTGCAGTGAGTTGTCTTCTGTTCTGACTTTTGGAAGCACCAGTAACAAATCCCGGGTGGCTCTTGCATGTCTTGGCAGAGAGATGACAGAGACCGTGCTGCAGTGCACTCAACCTCACTGCAGCATTCCGGGAGGGAAACTGAGGTACGAGGGACTCCGATCATATTTCATCATGCCCCAGCCTGATCTGACCAGCATATTCGCTATATTAGTATATCATAGACCATGGTGAATTAAAACCCAGAAGTTCAGAGGAGGACTGCCAGCTTCCATGTACTTGCATACTTCCAACAGCTGAGGCTGTATATACCTGGTTGCAGAAAATGCCAGTAGTGCTGGAGGACCTTGGGAACCATGTGCATCTTTTCATCCAGCCACAATAAATAAATAAACAAACAAAACCAAACCAAAAAAACTCTGAGGGAAGAGTGAGGCAACCTGGAGCATCATTCCTATGAAAAGCCAGCTGCTCCCACTGTTTCTCTGAAAGCCAGGTAAACAAGCCACAAACACTGTCCAACTCTGTGTCTACACCAATTCCACACTAGTGAAACTTCATCTCAATTTCAATGGAAGAGGAGAGAAAGGTGCCATAATCCATCTACATTATGAACCCATACAGTCCGTATCAGTGGTTTTGTTGCTGCTTTTCCAAATGTTTCCCTCTCTGGTCCCTTTCATTATATAGGCCTTCTTGCATAATGGCAACTAGCACTCCTGACACAGACTGAGTCCAGTGAAACACAAGCTTAGGATGAGGAAATAGTTATAGAGTACATAAAATACTGCCTTCTGATTACATTTTTTTTCCTTTTAGTTTAAAATAAATACATGTCAGCCAGCAGGCTAAGCATATGATGTAGAGGAGTGGGAATAAGCATTGATCCCTGTCAGAAAAATAATATTGGAGTCTTCTGGTCCAAAATTATTGTAAAGGAGGGCATGGGTGGACATATTGGCCAGGGAAGAGCTAAGAGGTATGAAATCATTCTTATGGTCCTCAGCCATCTGACTTCCACATATATTACTGGATAGCATTAAGGCACCTGGCCTGCCAAAGTGCCTGGGCCTGCTTAGCTCTCAGTGAGGAAAACGTTCCTCACCCCGCTCTGCAGGAAACATCACATTTCAAAGATGTGTCCACGTCCAGCATAGCTCAGCGTTTCCCTATCAGCACCTTCAGAGGATGCTGGTCTCAGTTCATGCCTACTTAACTAGGGGATGCCTGGGTGCGCCTTATCAGCTGCGGGGCTGCAGGAACTTCAGGAACTTACCCGTGGTTTCCAGGCGGTCGTGGGGCTGGATGTCTCAGCTGCCGAGGCACGTGATCGTGCTCGGGGAGCAGCAGCACCCCTGCAGCACAGAGCAGCCACGTGAGAACCTCCCTGGGAAACGTCCCGACTCTTCTGCTTCCCGTGTTGGAGAACTCTTCCACGCACGGAGGAAGCAGCAGTGCTCCCGCACCAGCGTCGACAGGAGCTCTGGGGTTTAGAACGCCTTCTCAGCCCAAGCCAGGGGCTAAAACCACTGAAATCCTGAACCAAGCTGATGACTTTGCTTTTCTTGAGGGATTTCTGTCCCTGGCCCCAACCGCATGGAAATGGGAGAGCTCAGGAATTTAGCTTTTTTCTTTTTTTCTTTCTTTCTTTTTTTTTTCAATTTAAAATTTCCATGAACTTTTGGAGTACATTTTAGGAATAAAGGAAATATTTTCAATATTTAAAAAACCTTATTGGTGGTGGGAAAAAAGAAGAAAAATTATCTGCATATGAATAATGTGTGGATTACAACAAGAATAAATATAAATTGGGTCAAGCATTTTTTTCTTATCTCCTGCTCATTGCACTTTTGTCTTCCATCCAGCTCAGCAGAACATTTAGCCAACTCACATGTTTCCTCAGAGACCCATAAAAGCTGTACAGTCCAAAGCAAGCCCCACAAAATAAGTAAAACCTCCCAGTGTGAAGTTCTGCCTCCTTCCCACTCACCAATTAACTCTTCCTCCTCCCACTTACACACAGGTCAGCTTCCCACACAACAAATGCCAAGTTTTCTGCTACTCTTTCTTTCACACCAAACTCAGGAAAAGGAGAAGGTTTTTTTAACCATCTTTTCCTTAGGGTCTGTGGGCAACTTCTCATCTCCAGATCTCTCTTGGGACAGCTGCAGTCTGCTCTGGGTCTGCCTTAATTTTCTGATCCATGGAAGGAAACTCAAAAACCGCTGAAATCTCCGGAAGGCAAGTCTAAGCAAACAGGGCATGTTCAGATGTGGACTTGCAGCACACTGAGACACTTTCTGGAGATCAAGAGCGGGTTGAGCTGTCCATGTCGACAGAGCCAGAGTTTGGAATACTCAAAAAGTGAGGGATCCAAATGTAAGTCTGGCTCGACTCTTTTGGCTTCTCTGTGGATATTACAGTATTAAGAACCACATTTCCTACCTAGATGGAAGAATCTAAATTCATTTGGGGTTTGATTGTTCCTGTTCAAACATGTCTGTACATTCTGGCATGTATTATTTCCTATTTACATGTATTCAGATCTTGGAGGGGAACCACTTCTAATAAAACAAAAACCAGAATAATAGTAGCCAAATAAGTATTTCTTATAAAATAGGAATAAAACAGCAATAATAAACCTGTAAAGATAGCTCAAGAATGGATGCTATCTGAATTGAGGGACCTTAGAATCACTTAGAAATAGAGGAAATGACACATGAATGCTTACACAGCACTGATCACTCTGTTCCAAAAAATATACTTTTTATGGCCACTTCTAAGCCTCACAATAAGGAGCCTTACAGGTGGAAGCACATCAAAGATGTGTTTGTGCCGATACATCCACCACATCGGAATATGCTTGGTATATGGTCATGGCTGCTCTGTCTTCCTGGGAGCACTCTCAGGTAGGAACTCCAGCGTGAGCCCAAACACAAACACTTAGCTTACTGTGTCTGTAAACAGCTAGTTGTATAATTTTATGAACCATTTTAAGCTCAAACCATTAAATGTTCTTCTCCTGAGGCTGACAATTGATTTGAAACCATAAACTGCTCTCTATCTCAGTGCTGAGGCAAACATACAGCTAATAAATGCTGGTTTTTATAGGAAATCTCAGATTTCAGAAGGCAGATTTTGCATTTTTGAAAAGTGAAAAAGTTTTCTACTGCAGTCTAGAGAAGGAGGCCGGGGTTACTCAGACTGTCTGGAGCCTTAAGCTCCAGCCTGTTTCCTTACAGCTGTTAGCAGCTGGCTGAACTACAACCTGGGTATCCAACGAATATTTGATCGTGGGTGTTAAGTGAGGCCCTGGTCAAGGACTACAAATCAATGTATGTGAAATGTGTGAAGCCTGCAGCAAAATGCCTTATCAGGATGTTTCTCAGGCTCAATGCTAAACACATAAACAAGAGGTAGTGGTAAAAATGCTAAACACAAAACCAAGAGGTGGTGGTAAAGGCATAACATGCTTCAAAACAAGCACAAATACAGGGGGATTTTGCCCATAAGTTGATATCATAAACTGTGCAGAAATGTCTCAAGAGCAGTGAGGCTTACAGCATGCCATGGCCAAACCAAACTAGGTGCTGGATTTTTGTGCATGCTGAGGGATCCCCAGGATCACTGAATCCAACCTGGGAAGCATTAGGAGTTTGTGGGAAGCCAGAAAATCTCTTTCATATTTCTCCATCTACACAAAGCTGCACTAGAACAAGAATAAAATGTGTATTGGGACTCCACTCCAATCTCCTTTCCCACTGTTTCTTGTCAGGTTGAGATCCAAGAGGACCAAAGCAGCCTTTGTTGTACTGCTATTAAATGAAATGCGTGCTGTTGTATGTTAGACCTCAAGTTTAGTTGCATTTCAGAGATATATGTTATCATCATACTGGGAAAAGATGAGGGAGACATGCTAAAGTCATCAAAAACCTAGGGGACAACCAAGTATCAATTATTTTCTTTTTTTTTTTCCCCATGTGGAAAACAAGATGCTGTGTTTGAAGTGGCTAACAGCATCTGATAACTACAGGACAATGCATCTTTATCCTGAGGAAGCATACTGCCTCTCATAATGGAACTAAACTAGTAAAGTCTTGAAGAGTGAGAGGGAAATTAGACTGTCTAGTTTGCTTTACATGACAGAGACTAGTCTACTTAGCAATGTGTTTTGACATCCTAACAAGATACATTACATGGCTATTTCAAGCAAATACTTTTTTTTTTTTTTTTTTTTTTTTTTTTTTTTTTTGAACCATGATCCTCACACGCTCAGAACATCTGTAGAAATCACGGCTGAAATCATCCCTTTTTGGGAAGGAAGCTAAGGCCCATGAATCTCAGAAGTTTGAAAGTCTGAAGGATCACAAGAAGTGCATTGCATTTTAATCACTCAGCTGAACCCGAAATGTTTAGAGTCACTGGCCGTAGCAAGGGACTTTGTGCAGCCTCTGAAGAGTGCCGCAGCAGGTGGATAAGTGAAGGATTTCCAGATGTTTTCAGAATTTCCAGGTTCTTGCAACTGCATTTCTTGAAAAGCAGTTCAAGTGTGCATTAATACGCGTGCATTAAGTCACTCTCACCACTGGCATTCACCATACCCCTCCGTGTCTGAGGAGGATATTTTTTGCCCCACTGCTGTTGTGCCAAATTAGGTACAATTATCTTGTGAAGTCTGAACAAACTCACTGTGATGGAGGCTCTTCAGCATAACAGAAAACCCACGATCTTACTCTGTTCTGGAAAATAAACGCAGTCTTGGGCAAAACATCTAAGCATCGTAACACTTCCAGCACATATTTAATCCACTACTTGATAGAAATACTGTCAGTTTATTCCTAACTGTGACTAAGAAACTGCTGTATAATATTGTGTGCTATCCATCTGTTATGTGCCTCAGTGCCATTCATTTTTCTCCTCAGATGCGATTCAAATTGTCTTTAAAAAGCTTTGAATGGCCTGATTTTGTCTCTAGGTCTTATGTTATGGTTCTTTGAAGCAATCCTGTTCCCAGTACAGATTAAAGAAATGTGATGGGATGTAATACATCAATTTGATATGTACAATACTATAATATATTCCAGATATGCACAGCAACTCAATAATTCTATGAATATATGCCATTTCAGTTACTGTGTAATGTGTTTTTCTCATTTCTTAACCTTTGTACTCCTGACAAGTGATATAGCTGGTCTATGAAAATACTGACCACTTCCATGGCCTGTTGGCTTGATCCTGGCCATCCATCCATCAACACATGCAACATTAGGGCAGGATGTGCCGGAGTACAACCCATGAACTTGCAGCAACCTTGGGATGCAATGCCAGCACCTTTTCCCTGTAGGGAGACCCAGCAGCCAAAGGCAGCACAGAAAGTAGTCCAGGAAATGAGGAGTTCAACCTCATCCAAGAGAACTTTTCCAGTTAGAGCCAGACAGCACAGGGGCCAACATGAGGATGAAATGCCTGATGAGCTGGAGCAGAAGGGAAGCTCCAATCCCAGATCCTCTCAGTCTCTTTGTCTCTTTCATTTCTTTCCCTCCCAGTGCCGCAGGCCACAGGGAAGGGGGAAACACTGTGCCTGGCTGGTTTCAGGTGCCTGGAGAGTTGTACCGTTAGCATCTCTGCTTATGCAGAAGGGTGACACGTGGGCATGGCAGGTTAAGCACGCACTAGAAGATACTGAGTGGCACAGACGTGACATGTCCATGGGTGTCAGAAGGGGGACAGTCCCTGTGAGCTCCACTGTGAAGCTTTTAATTTCTGCAGAGGCATCAGGCCATATTTCCCAGTACCTCACTGTGCTTCAAGAAAGAATCTCCAGCTACAGGAGGAAGAAACTTGATGAGAGGAAAAAAGGCAAGGTTCACAGTGAAGAATCAGCAAAGGTTTTTGGAGATTTTTATTATCAGTTTAAGTAAATACAACCCATGTTTTTAAAGGATAAAGAGGACCTACAGCTCAAAGTATGAAGATCTCAAATGGAAGAAGTTTGGGAAATGGTTATATGGTGAGAAATCCTATTGCAGTTGATGAGCTTGAAAGCTCATCCCTCTGAGCCAGCAGTGCTTTCTGCAGGATAGAGAGGCTCTTGCCTCCCACGGTGCTCCAGCAGAAACCACAGCAGGAAGACAGGCTTCCTGCTTCCATGACAAGGCATGACAGGAGTACATGGTATATTCACAATTTGTCTATTTATATTTATAACCTTCTGATACATTATATATCAATGGACTGCAAGGGATGGGCTGCCTTTCCTAATGATTCACTCTAAGACTTTAGAGTGGATTTTGCTGCTCTTGAATCAAAACTTCACTTTCATTAAAAGTAATTTTCTAGCTATGTGTGCACAACACCATGCATACCTCATCTGCTCTCCTGCCACTCATCTCCTGCTGTCGGGACCTGCTACGAAGTCTGGCCAAGTAGCATCTCCTGCCATCTAGAGGCTCACTGCACAGACGGGATGGCACTGCCGATGCTCACATGAGACCTGGTCTGCAGGTGCAGCTGAGGACAGGACTCGCACAAGTCACTTTCAGAAAGTTTGTGCAGGAACTATTCACTGCAAGAGGTCAAGCCGAGCAAGTCCTCATAGAAGTCCAAGAGACTACTCTGCTTTGCTCTCTTCCTTCACATCCTCAGAAATGCTCACACTTCATCTGAGAGCCAAATTGAAACTTCTACAAAAGAAAAAAAAAGGAAGTTGTTTTATTGAAAGTGTTGGTTTCCAAAACAAAATGCAATGTTGTGATCCCATGGACAGAGCTAGAGGTCCAAATCACCCCATTGCAAGGAAACACTTTACAGCACATCTCTCTGGATTCTGCAGGCACTCATCAGTCACCAATGCAATGTTAACAGGCTCAGCTGTGCTCAGCAATACCTACATTTCCTCTGAGCTGTCCATGAATCCATAGTGCTATCAGTTGCAGCTCTGGTCGCAGGGTGAAGTTCTCTTGACTTGTTTATTTTGAAATCAGAAAATTGTGCCCTCAAAAGCATCACCCGCTCTGTAAGCCTGGCCTCCTTGTTCTGTGAACTTTGTGTGCACGTGTATGAAATTGCACCCTTCTGCTCTTCTGTTCCAGTAGTGCTTCACACTCTGCCCAGGTCAATCTGCACCAGGGGCAGCAAAGAACAGGCTGTCCACTTTGCACCATCTTCTAATAAATTTTCTCGTTTGGAGCTACTCAGCGTCCCATCTCACAGGGCAGAGAGGTATCAGGCCATGCCAGTGATGGACACTTGGCCTCACTGAAAATCCTTTTACTGGAAGGCTGCAATTTGCTCCTTTTTGCCTCATCACACAGCATATGTTCACAATTTTCACTTAAACATGCTATGCATGGAATCATATATATACTACTCAATCACAGGCAAGATGAAAATCAATAGCCTAACAAGTGCAATAATTAGATTTTGCAAATAATGTTTTAAATAAAATTGACTAATTATATATGCAGGGGATATCTGAAAGTTTTGAAAAGTCTCTTTTACTGCTGATTTCTCCATCCAGCGATACCCTTGAGAACAAGTGGGAGAAAGAGAATGATTACACCAAAAGAGGGAGCAGTACCTGGCCCTCAGTGCAAAACTATTGACCACCATCCTACCTTGTGCCTCGGCAGATGACAATTGCCTGTTTACACACTGAATTGTCAGAGCTGTGGAAAGCTGGTGGATACAGGATGCTGCACTTATGTAGGGCCTGTGAGTTGCAAAGGAGAGATATCTTCATCCATAAGACACTACTGAGTGAGGAGATACCTGTTGGCAATGCTGACAGCCTCCTTAGGAGGAGCACTGCCTGCAGGTCGAGTATTCAGCCCTGGTGAGACCACAGCTGGAGCGCTGTGCCTGGTGCTGGGCTCCTCGGGATGAGAGGGATGTGGATGCGAAGCTTTTACTGTGAGGGTGGCTCACCACTGGCACAAGTCACCCAGAGAGGTAGCGGAGTCTCCATCCCTGGAAATACGCACAACCTGCCTGAATGCAGGCCTGAACATCCTGCTCCATCTAACCCTGCTTTGACTGGATGGTCTCCAGAGGTCACTTCCAACCTCAACAACTCTCTCATTCTGTAATAATTTTTGCCTAGTAACTAAATCCAATATGACAATTTCTTAGAGTTTGAGCTTTACTTCTGTGGTACTTTGGATCTTATTTTTCCTGTCTGGTTGTGTGATGTAGTGGCTGAAATTAGTCAAAACTTATACACTGTGTCAGACTGGAAATTTGATCCAGTCTAGTGCCAAAACAAGGTCACTGACAGACAGGAACAGGTTGATAAAGACCCTGTCCAGTGAAGTCACAACTGTGTCCAGGAATGGAGTTTCCCCTATTTCTCTGGGCCCTTGACCCATTATTTGATCTCCCCAATGGCAAAAACATGTTCTTAATTCTTCACTGGAATTCCCCTTGATGCAGTTTGCAACTTGCACCTTGACCTTTGTCCTTTCATCATGTTTCTTTTGAGAAAAGGTTGGCCCCATATTCTTTATAACCTCCATCAGTTGTAGAAACTAGGAATTAGATCCCACCTCCCCAGGCCTTTCCTACCCATGTTGAGCAAACCCATATCAGACTCTTCCTGCATGTCCCATGCTCCTGCCCTCTCTACCATTGCAGTGACCATCTGCTTCACTCACTCTTTGTCTCATTTGGAGGTCCACAGAACTCCCTCGGTCAGCTCACATGTGCTGAATAGAGGGGTTAAGAGCATTGCTGAACCTGCCAAGTCCTTGCTAAGGCTGCTTAGGATGTGACTGGCAACGGTCATCGCTACTGGTGCTTCTTTGGCGGGAGCTGCATCACCAAGAGCTTCTTCTGCTCTTCAGACAGGGTTCAGAGCTGGATAAAGGCTCAACATAACTGGCATTAAAGAGTAATGGCAACCGCTAGCACCTGAGGACAAGGCCACAGAGAGGCTGCCACTGCCTTTGACATCTTACCTCCAAGATTTCCACATATTGGCTGCAGTTCTGCCCTTATTCTGCTCCAAGCGCTCATTCCAAACAGGGCAGTACTTTTCACTGATGGCTGTGGTGCAGTTGGCCCAAGTCCTGCGGGAGTGCTTCCTGCTTTATGGACCATAAAAGCATGAGAAAGAAGCAGTACAAGGCATGGCTTTGTTTTCAAATGTTACCAGCTAAGGCTCCTCAGGCAGACTGGCTGTTCTCCAGGGGTGGGATTATTCAGACAGTCACTGATGCCAGCCTCGTCTTGGGAAGCAGAGCAGGGCTGCTGCAGCACTGACCTCATTTTCTTCACTGTTACCTCATTCTCTTCCCTCAGAGGAAGTCGGTTCTTCACATGAAAAATACCTATCTGTCTGGCTAGACAAAAAATGATGAGCAGTTTGGGTACAGAAAATGATAGAGCTTCCTTTAGGAAGGGAACCACAAGGAAGGTTTTGCATTGTTCAGTGGGCAGGGTGACCTCCTGTGAAGGCCCTGAGCTATCTTTCCAAATGACACCCAAAGCTTTCTTTCATCACTGGAGAGTTCTTCTGTTCACATCCTGGCTCCCCATGCTGGGCTCTGGCCGCCTTGAAGATCCCTTGGCATTTCTCACATGCTGGTGATTGTTACTGCTGCCTTTGAGGCAGAAATCCCAGTTCTCACAAAAGTATGGTGCAGTGATCAGAGAGCAGCATCTGGAACTGGCCGGGACCAGACAATGGTCCAAGCAACCCCTTCGCCTGTTGTTATTCTCCCCACCCCTTCCCCTGTTGTGTTTTTCTCCCTTTATTTTTCAACTTTATAGAATTCCCACACTGGGCAGGGCCTTCATGTTGCACTACCCTGGAGAGACTTGGAGCAGAGGCAACACGGGCACAAGCTGTGTGGATTTGCTCTCTGCGGGGATCCTCCCTCTCCTCCACCCCCTTCCCCCAAGGATCGCCCAGACAAGAGGACATGTTGGTGCAACACCAGCCTGCGATGGGACAGAGCGTTCCGCGAGCCGGCGCCAAGCGCTGCGAGACCAGATGCAGACGTGAGGGGCTGTGGGAGGGAGCAAGAGCGGCATCAGTCCCATCCCTCTCCCAGAGCACCACTCGGAGCAGCACCATGTCCCTGGCCACATGGGGCACTCACGAGGCTGTGCAGCTGCTCAGATGGAGACAGGGTTGACCTCCCACCAGACACGCTGTTCCTTGTGCTGCAGGGGGAAGCCCACTCCTTACTGGAGAGCAGCAGGAACAGCCTGTGGGAAGGACAGTAGGGAGGGAATAAGGAAAGGGGAAGGCGGCCCATGCTCAGGGCACTGGAGAGGCTTGGAGAGGGGTTCTGGAAAGGAAGCGGCTTTCCCAATCCACACGGCTTTGCTGACCTCTCTAATCCTGCCAGTTCCTCGATAAATGAAGAGCACTGTGGAAAACAGCATCAGGAGAACCAGCCACCCTGCAGAGGATGCAGGTACGCCGGTGTGACCACCTCACGCAGCGCAGAGAACTCGTCCATGCGCTGAAGCGCCACGGACAGGCTAAACACCGAGGCATTTCTAGCACTTCTCTGTTGAGTCCGACTGCCCGCTTCACGCCGGCTGGTTTGGCCTCCCGGGAGATCCACACTGGGCAGGAAGCGTGTGCAGGGCCCTCCAGCCCCTACCGCAGCTCGTCTCACTCGCTCCTCAGGAGCAGTTGCACAAAGAAATTACCACCCCATTGCTTCCCCCGCCCCGGTGACATCCTCCCCCTGGGACAGATGAGGGTACTGCCAGCAGGCCAATGAAGGAAACAGCTCTCTGCCTTCGAACAAAGCCAAGCCCTGCCGTGGTCCCTGAGGGAGGAAAGGCAGAGTGCCCTGGCTGCGGGCTAGGCATGGGCCTAGCATGGGCCCTGCTCTTCCAAGTCACTGCACGAGTCCCATTCTCATCAGCTAAAGACTGGGCTGTGGGCCAAGGCATCACTTTGATTTAATAAAAGAAAAAAATAAAATTCTTATTGGATATATCCCCTGGAATTGTAAAAAGTCATTGAATTATCACTGAGTAAAGTTGAAGGGGATCTTTGGAGAACTCGTATTCAGCTTATCCATGGAGATCCCCAAGCCCTTTTCTGCAAAACTGCTTTCTAGACAGATAGCCCCAGCTTGTACTGTTGCAAGAGGTTATTCTACCCCACATACCAGACTTCATATTTCTTTTGCTGAACCTCATGAGCTTCTTGTCAGCCCATTTCTCCAGCTCTCTGAACAGCAGCTCTGCCCCCCGCTGCATCACTCCCTGCTCCATCTCCATCAAATTTGGTACCAGTGCAAACTTTCTGGCCGTGCACTCCCTGCCCTGGCCGTGTCACTGGCAGTACTGGCCACTGAGCCTGCCAGTGACCAGCTGTATCCAGCTGTCATTTGGACTTGCACCATTGATCCCAACTCTTTGAGCCTGGCAACCCAAACAGCCAGAGTTACCTTAAAGTCCAAGTACACGAGCTCTACCTCAGCAATTTGGCTACAAGGATGCTAGGCTATGCCAATAGCCTCACAAAAGTTAAGGTAAATGATACGCACTGTTCTCCTCCTGTCCACAGGCTGGTCAGGAATGATCTGTGTTCTTGGTAAATCCATGCTAGCTGTTCATAACCACCTTCTTAAGTGGGCAATGTACCTACACACTTTCCCTCCCTTAAAAAAACTTGGCACTCACTCTTCTTCCAAGAAAAACTTTCTGGTATCTAACAATTTGTCAGTCTGTCAGATTACTTGACACAGATGACCATTAAAAAGGATGAATTTAAGAATAAAATAGAAATGGAACCATTATCATATGTTTATTAGGGCTAAAGCTATATTTAAGACCATGTATTTGGCACTATGCTGAAGCAAAAGTACTTGGGAACAATTAAAATGTTCAAGGCCGGATCACTGTGAATAATAAAAGGCTCTTAATCACTTTGGTTCCTTTACTCCACATACAATTTACAACAGCTACAAGAAGCAGATCTAAAGATATGAGCCCTATACTGCACATAAACTAGAGCGAGAGCTGTCAGTGGACCAGGGACCAGGCCCAGCCCCTAGCACTGCTGCTCTCCTCCCTGGCAGGATGCTGCAATCTCCTTACCATGAGCACAGGTTGCTGGTGTAGGGCAACAGGGGCATGGTAAGACCACGATAGTTACAGAGTTGAATGCTAAACTGCCCAAGAGGAAGACTAAAATCCTGCATGATTGCCAAGTGTCCAAATGTCTGATTGAGACCATCATTATGCCTTTCAGTCAAGGCAGCTTTTGCTTGCTGATCTGAATGGAATAGGTTTCTGTGGTATCCAGGAGAAAGTGCATACCAGTTCATCCCCAGGGTGCATCAAAGTCAAAGGAGTTTCTGCTAGTTGGATTGGTAACTTGAACTTCTTTATGAGGTGAAAATAAGTTAAAACCAGTTTCCAACTGGCAAGTTGTTTGTCCCATACCTTTGCACAGTGAAGTGAAAGATACTGACATGGAAATATTAACATACCAGTAAGATGTGGGTGGATCAAAGAATCGTTGCACTAAAGAGTCTAAACTGTAAAGGATAGAAAACTGATCCTGATAAACTGCTGGATAAGTGTTTTTGGCACATAACAAGGGTAGAGAGATGGACTTCTACTGAACACCCAGTCCAAAGGCTGCCGAGGAAGCTTGACACAGCTCTTTGATGAATAAATCCAATGTTAGTTCAACAGTACTCACAAGAATCACAGAATCACAGCTGTGATACAGCTCTTTCCACGGATAATATATTGTGCATAGTAATATCTCAAAGAAATAACAGCACCTTTTACATAAAAATTCCAAACATATTTATCTAGTGAACAAGAAAATCTCAGCATCTCTAAGCAGTACTTCTGCAGATGTACAGTACTGTATTTATAAAGATATATATATATATATAAAAGTGAATTTACATTGTGACCTGGTGCTTAGTCCAGCAGTGGGCAGACCCAGAGAGCACGTCTTCAGGAGGACACGCTGCCCATGGTGGGTGGCATGACTGCACAGTGGGGCCCCGCGGCACCGCGCTCGGCGAGGCCGCTGCGGCAGCCGGGGCCGGGCCAGAGCTCAGCATCCCTTTAAGCAAGCACAGCATGCTTAGGTCATTCCTGCGAGATACAAGACACTTCCACATTTGCACGGCTAATACAGTTTTAGTTTTCACAGGTCGCACACGTTGCAACCACCTCTCAGTGCCTTAAAGACCCAGAGGAGGAAGGTAGGGCACCATACTCAAATCCTGTCCATGCTCCCGAACACAGAAATCAAGCAGCACCACAGGTTTGGGCTGATAAAGTGAGGCCACGTTTGGCTTGATGGGGTTTCCTGAGCAGCTGGTCTTCACTGTTTTGCCTCATTTCTCTTTATTTCTTGCTTTTCCGAGCCAGCTGCTCACAGTCCTCCAAGTAGAACTCACCCCAAAAGCATGGTTAGCGTGTGCTGCCTGGGATGGGGGAGCAGGCTGCTACCATTTCCCCGGGATCGGCACGCCGCACTCATACCAGCCCACGTAGTAATAGGGTGTCATGTGTCCGATGCGTCCGAACGACACAGGCTCCTGGCGGTACTGCCGGTAATACCCTGCGGGGAGAAAAACGCCCGTTCACGCTGAAAGACAGAGGCAAAGCACCCTGAAAGTAAAGGCAAAAGCAGAGGCCAGGAGAGTCGATCCCGCAGGCAAAATAAAAGCTGGGAAGCAGTCTGATGAGGAGCTTCGTCGAAAAGAGATTTACTAGCCCCTGTATTTGTCCTAGATGTTTCTCAAATGATTTCACTCTGACTCTGACTCAGTATTCAAAATCTCTTAACTATTGTATAATTCTGTGATCTGCCAAAGAGCTTCTGCATTTTGTGGTAAGAACGGGTAGTATTTCAGCAGCATTTAAAAATCAGTTTAAATTTATGAAGGACTCCAGGATAAAAAAACACCATCAGATCATATTACCTCATAAAAAGAAAGCATCAATAATGACCATATCACAAAACAAAACGGCAGCATTTCTTGCAGTAAATATGAATAGGCCCTTTCCACCCTTTCTGATAGCCTTTCCCTTCATCTGTACAAAGAATGTAACTGCTTAAAGCATTAAGAAAGGCACAGCATTCTTTTCTGCACAGTTTATGCACTGGAACATCTGAAACATTGATTATAATGCCAATAATAAAATTTCTGTGTACTCTGTATCTCTGTCTCCTAGACCAAGTAATACACCACTAGATTAAATTCTTTTCAATAGAGAAATACAATACTTTCCTGTGCTATATAAATGTCAGTGACTGCTTCAGCTTCTTCCTGGTAAGGCCACCATGAAAAGAGCATTAACAGATAACTTAGCATGAAAACCATTAAAGCCACCTGAACAACGTGGATCAAATGATTTATTGAAGAGAGTGGCTGATTTCCATGACTGGGTTCCTTCTGTGGAGCAAGCTGTCACTCTCTTGGCTATGCTAGTCTATCAATTTACTCAGAGGAACACCTTCAAGAGGAGAATTTCACCAGGATGGAAATGATCTCTCAGGCCATAATATAAGTGCTGCAGTTTCACCTTAAATCATTAGACATTCTCCAGTGTGTTTTGCACTGAATGAACTGGTCAGAAACCACTTGCAAAAGCCTTACTTGCATAACTGTAGATGGTCATTTGATTTGGTGAAGCAGACCTCATAACTGGTAGAAAGGTTTCATATAATTATACCTTTTTTTGTTTCCTATTCTGCAGTTTGTTCCTGTAAATTATTTGTATTATATGCCTTCCCCTCGTTTTCTTCCTGTCCTGCTCTCAACACTCACAAGCCTCTGTAGTTTTGCAGTCCATTAAACCATACACAAAACTATCTCACAGACTGCTGCCTCGGCAGGACTCCTCAACGAGGTGACAGCAGCTGTGGACAAGGAGCCAACCCCTGAACGCCACTTCCATACCCCTGAATTTGGACCGGGCAAGGAGGACCCAGCCAGCATCCCGCTCCTGCGTTGCCATACCTCGGATGGTGGGCAGGGCTTCAATGTATGTCTGAGGTCCTGTTCTCCCATCCATGTGTGAATCCACAAACTGGCAGTGGTCCTCGCCCCTTCCCCAGCTGTCCCCGATGCTATAGAAGGTGTCTGAAGAGTGACATGGACAGATTATTTTACTCATCATTGCTGATGGTCTTATTTTAGTTTGGGACGCTCTTCTGTCAACAGGAAAGCAGACGTGTGAGAAAGCAGCTGAGTATTATAGCGACAAACAGCAATATACCCACGCATAAGCAGCGGCTGAAAAGAGAGACCAAAGGGAATTAAGGAAAGGAGAAATGTTTTCTAGCTCAGTAAGGAATATTTCCCATTTTATAAGTCCATGGACAGAATCCATTGCAGCGCAGATGTCAGGTGGAAGGAATTTCAACCACACCAGTCATCTCAATGTGTAATGAGAAAGTAAAAACAGCACCATATGCCAGTGCTATTAGTTTGACAGCAGTCCCAAATGAAAGCTTTAATAGATGGTGTGGGTTCTGCCGCCCTGACTGTTTATTACATATTCAAACACTGTCTTCAAATAATGCAAATGTTGTGCCATAAAAATAACACACTAGCACTGTCTGTCTAATAATCTCAGTACTCTGAAACTGCAATATGGAAAGTTTTTGTCATTCTTTGTCAGGAAATGCATCTCGATAAGAGCTACTATTAACTCTTAGCAATACTGGCCACCTGGGCAGGCAGAGTAATACCGTATCCCTCTCCTCTCTGATCAGCCCTGGGCATCTCTAGGGCTTGTAGCTCTATGCCACCACATGCCACCACAGCTCATGTGCTTATGGGGCGAGTGTTAGACTTCCCGGGGAGAGATGTGGAGAGCACAGCTTTGCTTTCACAGCACAGAGCCCTTTGCTTTCTTAGTATATAGATGCATACAGGGTTTTCAAGTGAAACTTTCAACAGTTTCCAGCTTAAAGAGCTCTGCCCAAAAGCTAATGCCACGGGATAAGCACAAGGTCATTGGTGGAAGGGCAGCGTGGCCAGGCTATCGCTTCTAACCTTCCCAGGGGAAGGACTCCAAGATGATAACCATCACATGGTTCTTTCACAGACTCAGAGAAGTGAAGAAAGAGAGGAAAGGAGATGACATCAACTAATCATACTTCAGCAAAAACGATCTTGCTGCCTACCTTTCAGGTCATCACTGAGGTAAATCTTGTACCTTAGTGAGTTGCAAAGCACCACTCCTACAAACTTGCGGTACCAAGTTCGTTTCACATACTGCTTGCCACTGCAGTCCGAATAGGTGGGGTCATATTTAAAAGTGAACGGGATCCAGATAGGTTCACCACCTTGAAGAAAGAAATCAATATTATGGACAGGGGTAAGCGTTTTAGTCTGACTTTTGTTGAGATTAACATTTCATAACGTGTTTTAAAACAAATGTTGCAGCAGATGCATGTCCTTTCTATAAACAGAAATCCAAATTAAAGAACAAGTATTTTTTTAAAAAAGAGAAGATTTAGGCAAGGAACTTGACACAATTCCTTCTAGGCAGTAGTCAATATAATAACCATTAAAATGTTAGAAGAAATATGACTTCATTAGCTGAGCTATAGTTTTAAGTAAATAAACAGTCCCACTGTTTTTAGTAAGATATCTGCAGTTCCCATTGACAAGGGTATGTTTTAAAGGACATGACCTTAGGTCAGACAATGACAGTATCTGAATACCCACTTGTATTTTAACACTAAGTACAAAACTTAATCTTTTTGCTACAGAACAGGTGTTAAAAATTCTTCAGGGAATAACAGTCTACAAAATAAAGTCTGCTCTTGCTATCTGGGTAAAAATATGCAATGAGAAATCCACTTTTCTCTTTTGTTTTCTCACATTACATCAAAATAGATTAGATTACAGTCAAAGACGATACAGATCTTTTCTGAAGACCTCTGCTCAGAACACTATTGCAGAGACAACTTTTGAATTATATTGCAAAACACTCAGTACTCTAATTGGCTTGCATAAATGTTTGCTTAATACTAACCAAGGGAATATAACTTCTTCTGAAATGGCTCTTGTATTAATGTACACAGACTGATACGAAAAGCTCTCACTGTGAAAACTTGCTAGCTACTTTCTAGCTACTGCCCAGAGCCTTGTTTGCACTGGGCTATCTTGAGGTAGTTTATAACTGAGAAGAACCTTTCCAAAGTAACTTTGTTTTTTTGTTAATAATTCCTCCTCCTCACTAAGCACACGGATCAAATCTTATGAATGCTCGCATGTGAGAAGCATCAATTCATACCAGTAATCCTCAAAACACCACAGAAATGGACACAAATATAATTGGATTGACTTTAGGAAATCAGTCAAGTAGCCAAAGGATTCCATGATTTTGGCCACAGCTTTGTCATCAGAAAAAAAGCCATTAACTACCTATTTCTAGAAAGCAATATTATTGCTATCAATAGTCTGCGTTTGTCCAACACTTTTGATCAACCTCAACAATCCTGATGAATAAATCTAGTATCTCCTGTAAGAGCTGAGCTGAATTTTCAGATGCGCGTCATTCCCACAGGTGCCCAGAGCTCTGGTACCTCTTATCTCTACCATTACAACTGCACATATCGTCCAGTTGAAGCAGAAACGAAGAACGCAATGACCATCACTTTCCAAGACCTCCTTTGCATGAGCAGACCCCCAGATAACGGACAGTAAATAACCTGAAGCTGGCAAGGGACAGAGGAACCTTTCTGCTCTCTGGGGCCTCCCATAGCGAGTGCCAGACATATAGTGACCTGTGCATTACGAGAGACATCTGGGAGGACACTGAAATAAGCTACCACACATAACAGGAAATAGGAGGGAGGGAGACAGTGGACATTGTTTTCACAAACAATGTAGTTGTTCCAGAACTAATCAGCCAAACTGGTTATGGAAGGTGGCAGGGAGTAATAACCACGACGCCTTCTGTCCTGCTTCCCTGCAGGAAAGCACGGACTGCCTGGGATCACAGGACCAATGTCCTTGTCAGCAAGGACACTCCTCGCATCAGAGAAGGAGCTCTCCTGATTATGGGCTGAATGTGCCGTAAGACAAGCAGGATGTAAAGATGTAAAGCTAGCCTGGAAATGCAAAGCAAGCTCAATAACTTCACTGCACATCCCTCTCCTTCAGCTCAGTTACAAATCCTTGAACATTTATTCATTCATTTATTTACTTATAGGAGCGTTATGATCAATATAATTGAACATAATAGCTTGAGAAAGACTGATTACACTGTTCAATCTGTGCTCAGGCAATTAAGGGATGTGGATTCAGAAGCAATACAGTCTAATGCTTATACTACTGAGCAATAAAAGCTGTGGTAGCAGGCATAAGACTTGCCAAAATCTATAAACTAATGTATCTACACAAGATTTATTTTCAAAGACCAGAAAAAGGTGTTCTGAAATAGAAAATGCTTTGTGAACTAGCACAACAAATTTATTTCTGTTTCTGCCTAAACCTCTAACCGAAGCTCTCTGTTAGCGGGTTTCTAACATCAACCTTGTTGTTGCTTTGCACATTTAATGTATTTTATTAAAAAAAAAAAGTAATCTAGAATCAGACTTACCAGGTGGTCTAACAATGAGGAGGGGATTGTCTAGAAAGAAACAAATACAAAAGAAACAGTTTAGTATTTTGTCCCAAACCTCATTCTATAATGGCAAATGCACAGGGCCACTCACAGAAATGTCAGCAAGCTCTGAAACGGAAAGCTCAGCCTCTGCAAGCACCCTCTTTCAGAAGTTCTCCTAATCAGACAGACAAGTTAACTTCAGGGTCCTCCATATGCAGCTTATGGCTTAATTTTCAGAGGGAAATGTAACCTACATTTTGTATGCAAATCTTTGTCTCAGACACCCCTTTTTAGCATAATTGTGTAGTGCTATTCATGAACAGGTAAAATGCATCATTTTAACAACTTTTACCCCAATGGCAGAATTTCAGTAAGAGCCACCTAGAGAGCTTAGGGACTGCTGTCCAATATGTAAACAGCATCTATTCAATTTATATGTTCTCTGTTTGAAAGAAAGAATAAAAGAATAAATGCAGAATGAGGTTAACTCAACTGCCTCTAATGCATAAACATCTTTATATGCATTACACTGCATCCTGTGACTGGCCCTATTGAACACGAAAAGCCTGAAGAAAAAGTACTGTGCTTATTTTCTCTTCAGAAAGAAAGATTCCAGGGTGCCTTTACTGTTGGATGAAATAGAGTAAAGGTTTCCTTTTCTCTTCTGTATATTGCCAAGTGTTGGAGCTAACATTTTCAATAAACTTAATCCCACGATCACAAGCTGCTGTCAAGAAACCCAGGGCAATAGTTAAAACCCTGGCAAATATTTCTACCAGCACAAGACCTGTGCTAGGAATGAGCAGAAAAACAGAGCTTTGTTCATCACTTCAGGCCTTTCAATTCCACTAGAAGAGCACTCTGCACTAGTCATCTCTCTCTCTCCTGATTTATTCCATCACTGTATCTGCACCATTTGGTTTTAGATTTAGCAACTGCTTTTGTACTTGCGCCACTTGGAAAGCTCCCTTCTCTTGCCACATGACAAATGAAAGATCCGAACTGCAAATAAAACTGTAAATTTGATGGATTTAACCTGCTAAATAAAGTTCACAATGTGGCTGATTTGAAATGGAATAACAGGTTGGATGTATACTTAAGCTTGTATTACTTTTTTAAAAATTGTGAACATGTTACATAGGACCATTTATTTATCTTGCATCTTTGTCTCCTTTCTGTGAAGACTCATTTCTGTAGTTGTTAAAGGATCTTCTGAAGCGAGCAAAATACACAGGATGAAACGACAGGGGCAATGACAGGGACAGAATCCAGCAGTACTGCCAGAAGGGCAAAATTTGTAGTCCTGGAGGACCACGAGTATTTCGCTCAAGTAAAGACCAAACAATTTATCCCTTGTTATTCAAGAGGGTAATGGGCTTCTGGCTCAGTGGAAGAAAATGAAATGGATAAAAAATAAAAAAGCCCATTTTACATACTATTTTTAGTATAGGGTGTTGCTCTTAAATACTGTGAAAGAAGCCAAAAAAGAAAGGAGAACTTTGCCCGTCTGATGGAACAATTGTTTCCTGTATTCCTTCCAGGGATAACTGTTTCCAACTGTTCAGCTGCTCACAATTAGGGAGTTAATTTATTAAACGTCTGGTCAATCTATCAAGGACAATGAACTTCTTCCCATTGCTTCTATATTTTTGAACATTAATAGTAATTTAAATCACATTTTAGATTTTACTTCCTGTTCCCCTCATGATCACCTTAATATCACTTACATTTTCCTAGTAGTATTAGAAATACATATTATTTTCATAGCTTTATTGAAAACAAATGATTAATCTAAAAATAATCTCAAAGCAGCAAATTTGAGATGATCATCATTATTACCATGCTGGTTTCAATTTCTGACCTGCCTCATCTATCAATAGGAAGTCATCCTTGAGATGAAAATAGAAAGCAAAGCATACCGGATTCAGTGATAAACGAGACTGAAGAGCTGACAGGTCCAAAACCAAAAGGATTCTTTGCCTGGACTTTAAAATAATAACTGAAACAAAAAAAAAAGAGAAGGAAAATAAGATTAAAATATCTATTCCACAGCAATGGATAGATTATAAAATATAAACAAAATGCAATACAAGAATAGAGTGAGAATTAAACCAGCAGAATTTACTGAGTTCAGCTGCCCATTGCAATAAATGCAGTTAGATACTCAGCCAGGGACAGCTGTCACAGGAAGATATCACTTTTATTTCTTTTTTTGCAATCGCACTTCTAACAGACATGTACAGTTACATCCATTTCCAGTTGAAACAACCAAAAATAATAGAACAAACGAGAGAGTTGCAAGGAAACAAATCAATCTCAAGCATGGCAGTTTAAAACAAAACTAACTCCCAGGAAATCGGTGGCCTAAGTTGCAATGTAAAGATGGGTCACATTTCTCCAAGATCAGAAAGAACCAAATTTTTCGACCTTACCTTGTAAACTCTAGAAGGATTAAGTTCACAATTTTTGAATTACATGAAAAAGCTTCATATGTTGACTTACTCATCATTTAGGCGATGAATCTCCACAGTACTTCTTACATCGCATGCTTAACCCAAAGTGCAGAGGTAGCCTCTAGAAGACCATCCCTTGCTTGATAGAAGCAGGATGATTCTGACACTCAGTGTGCTTGAGCACACCTTTATTTCATTTCCACACACTGTGGGTTTTTTAGTTGGTCCCTACCCTGACCCTTTTTTCCAGATTAATGTTTTCTTTGCTTCCATTTTACTGTTTCCAGACCAATAGAAACCAACTAGAATTGAAACTACCATAGAAAATTCAAGCATAGTATTTTTGTAAGCGTCAGTATTGGATTTTTCCTTTCCTGCATGCTTGCTTAAATTCACTCTTGTAAAAAAATTAAGAGGAAAAAGAAAATGACCACACGTCTCTAACATCCCCACAGCATTTGGAGCTCGACACACCGTTTCACCCCCAAATGCCAGAGCTCCTCCCTGCACGCTGGCTAAGCACCACGGGCTGCTGCAGTCAGGCAGTTCAGCACAGAGGCAGTGGGAACCACAACACCCTCAGCCACCGGTCCCCAAGCGTCACCTCTCCTCGGGGCCAGGCCTGGAGCACACAGGGTCAGAGCCCCTGCAAGGACCCACTCCCGCCCCACACGATGACGAGGGTCCCCCGTTTCCCTGCTGCACCCCACGGCTCGCGCTGTGTCTTGGGCACTTCGCCCCTGTGCAGAGCGCAGCTGCCAGGAGGCTGCTTCATTCCCTGCCTGCCCTTGCTCCCGAGGGACACCCGACCTGGTGGTGTGACAGGTTCCATCCGCACCCCCCTCACTCCATCCCCACTGATACAGGAGGCACATGGTTCACATTTATCACTGTGAAAAGCAGCCCAAGATGGCCAGTCTGATGCTCAAAATTCCTCTCCTTACGCGGGAAAAAAGCGTGCAGTTGTGTATCTAATACGTACTGCAGTGGCTGATCACCAATGCAAAGAGGGCAGCTGTGCATTCAGGTGCCACACACAGAAAAGGCCATCTGGGACGTAATCATTTAACCTGACGGACTGACTGACGGTCGGACAAAAAAAGCAGTGATGAAATTATTTTTCTTCACTACATGACGGAAATTAGTTCCTAAGCCTTTTTATACACAAGAAGCCTTTAGCAGTGTCAGAATGAGAGCCAGGTTTCATGACTTGCTGATTTGTGATTTAACCATAGACCATGCTATGGCTGTTGTACTAAGAATGTCGATAAAACATTGCAGTCAAGCTGCATTTCTGCTTCAGACATGACAAATAAGAAACAAACTGCCAAAGCCTTCCCAGATCCAGGCATCTGAGAGTTTCATTAGTCAGAATCTTTGTTTATTTGCCTTAGAGCTGCTCATTTTGCCAGGAAATATAAAATCCATGTAACTTAGCTGTTCTTCACAACTCAATAAAGAAATACCTGAAAGAATAAAATTTGTAATGTAGTAACTGACTGCGCATTGACAGCACTTTGCAACCGGAGTTGTAATGAATTTTCACCTATAAGCATTTGAAAAAGCACAACTGCAGCAAATGCATTACCACATATCGGTTACTTTTAACACATGCAAGAAAAGCTTTTCTTTATAAAAATAAAGCTCCTTTGAGATGCTATATGCTACTTCTACTGACGTGTCAAGGAAAGACATAATAAACTGTAAGAGAAAAACGAGTAAGTACTATTTTTATTCATCTAGATTGTGACTAATCATATCACCATACCTGCCACTTACAGCAAAATGAAAGATTTTATGACCTAGTCCCAAGCATCTTCCTTCTGTTGGAAATAAATAGTTTGCACTCATAGCTATAAAGTGAGATAATCACTCAGCACACTAATTGCAGAAGCAGCTGTTTTCGAGCAGCGTGCTAGCCACGAATCACTCTCCCAGCGGCGCGAGACGCCTGCTTCCAGACAGGCCTTCCCATGCGTTCTGCAGGGCGCCCAGGACGCGGGATGCTGGCCAGCTGTGCCGTGGGGGAGGCACAGCTGCGCAGGGGCAGCCCCCGCGCGCGTGGACGCGTCTGCCCCACGAGCACCTTCCCCACCAGCACGTGCCGAACACAGCAAGGGCTGCGGAAACCCTTCCAGGTGCAACTCTACAGTTCCTCGGGAGGAGGACACACAGAAAGCAGCAGGCTGATAGACTAATGCAAAGTATTCTTCTCCATCAGAGCTGAGCTACCACTAGATGCATCAAATCTAAAACAGAATAAATATAGTAAATAAATATAATAGCAGGCCCAGAGCTCTGCTGGAAGAGGAGATTCCTACAGAGCTGTTGGAGAGCACACGTGGGCCATACAGCTCTGCTACCTACATATGTGACAACGCCTCATTCCCAAGTCAACACCTCACCTGTTTTGTGATGCTCTGGTGGCACAAAGCAACCAGTTGTGGATTTGGATGCTCGCCCGACATACTGCTGCTTTGCTTTAATGGGGATATAGAAAAGAAACAGGAATTCTCACTACATCTGGCCCCCAGAGCCAAGAGATCAAGCCACTGTTTGTAATTGCGAGCCCTGAGTGGATGTTTGAGAACCTCTTGTGAAAGGCTCAGAACAAGGCTGGAATTAGTAGCAGGCAGTGCAGGATCAAAACAGCCCTGAAAGGAATGAAAATCAGGTGCAAAAGGAAGAAGGTTTGATGAGACACGGAGATATGGGAGCAAAGGGTAAGTGTTTTAAAGCACGAGACTACCTAATCACTCCCGTGAGGCACTGCCCTAGCTTTCCTGCAGAAAAGCTGGAAAGCTCTAACCTCTTTCAAGAGGGAGTTTGAAATGTCAAGGTTGTTGTTTTTAAGATTTAATAAAGTTTTTAGAAATTTAGGGTTTATATTCACTTGTCTCAAGGAAGCAGCTCCTGTGCCAATAAAGTCAACCAGCTTAGCTAACAGAAAAGCTTCCACTATGCAGATGGAGGCTAAACCAAGCCCGAAAAGAAATCTTACATTTAGATTTTTGCTTTATTCCATAAAAGCTAAACACTAGGTTGACGAAAGCTCAGGATATGCAGAATTTGAACTGTAATTTTGTATAATGCTCTCCTTAAAGTGTTTTCCAAGATATGGTGACAGCTTCAAATCTTCTGGAGCTGGTTTCTGCTGAGATGCTAACCCTTTTCTGACAGGGCTTGCACACCACAGATTGAACCACCAATAACCCCTCATATAGAATGGGCAGAATCAGTATCATATGTGTACAGTAAATCTGACTTAATCAGAGCCTTCTCACAAAACGCATTCATGATGCAAACACATAATTTTTAGACTAACGTTAGACTCCAGGCCACATTTTCCTAATTAGTCCTAGGGCTCTTTACTAGTGGTTAGGGAGTTATTTTTAAGATGAAAAATATGCAATTAATTCTGTCTGTGGTTCTGGAGAATGAAAATGAGATCAGCTGATAAACACAATTTTCCTGCTGAAAAGAGCCCTCCTATTCCACCACAGACCCCACATGAAGCTTTATTTCTTCCACGGAGGGCATAATAGAGGCCAATGTATTACACCATTCTTCAGAAAGATGCTAGGGAAATAACACCCTTAAACAGTGTTTGAACTTCCCTACTTTGAAACTTAAAATTTGGCAGCGGAGTCATAAAGCTCATGGATAAGCCCTGTGCTGCTCCTATAAAAACCCCATTCCAATGCAGCCAACTCGTGCAGTTCTGAAGGCCGGAGCTCTCGCACATCTCGGCAGGTGTACGGCAGGTTGGCAGCTCCGCTCCCCACGGCTTCCCCCCATACAGCACAGCTCTGGGACAGCAGCTGCAGGGCTCCCAGGGCACCTTCGCTCCAACTGCTCTTTCCAGTGACCTGCAGCCCTTGAGCTGCTGGGCACAGGGGAGCATGAGCTAGAGTGGGCGTTCCATGTTGTCCCTAGGGATCACAGGAGAAGGGCGCTTCACTGTGAGAGGTGAGGAGCTGGGTCTAGAGGGTGGAAATGGCAGAGAAACAAGCGATGGAGAAGCCCAAGCAGGGGAATCTTGGGTGTATTGGTCGTGCCTCCATGGCCTCACCATGGACTCCTCATGAGCTGTGAGCAATGGGGGATGGAAGAGAAGCTATGGAAAACTGATGAGGAGAAAAAAGGCCAAGGATGAAAAGGTTACTGGGATGCAAAGGTAGGAGCAGGAACTGAGAGGCAAAAGCTGAGAGGCTTAGAGAAGGGATAGAAAAAGGAAACAGGAGAGCATTAGGCTGCCAGCCACACCGCAGCAGCCAAGGCGACTGCATGGCTCTGGCTTCAGCACAGACTCATGTCATTAAGGTGAAAAGGTCCTCTGGGCGTCTGTAGTCCAACCTCCTCCTCAAAGCACTGAAATCAGCTAACTCCTCAGCTAACTGAAATCAGGTTGCTCAGGACACGGCCCAGTCAAGTTGTGAATATCTCTACAGACGGAGAGTCCGTGTCCTCTGTGGCAATCTGCTCCATTCCGGTGCTCAACCACCTTCTCTTGTCCCCAGGCTGAGGACTGAACTACCAAAAGACCTTCAGCACACGATGCTGCTGTAGCTTCACTTGCAGTTCAGACACACTCTTAGTACTTGAGCTTAGGGAGCTGCTTTCAGCACCTTCCTACAACAGCCAACAAGAACACGACAAAACTCTTTTTCATCTCATTTTGCAGCCGTTTCCAGACTATTGATGAGGAGCCTTGCATCCTAGTTCTTCTCTGGGAACAGTGTGTAATCTACAGTTATTTTTAAACTGAGAATAATTTGGTGTAACCACTACAAAAAGCATTGTAATGTGATCAGAAAAAATGTGTCAGGTCATATTTGAGGACTAAAAATTGCACTGCATTAACTTGTCACGACCTTTGGTTAGCTTATTATGATTTTAGTTTAAGAACATGCTGAAACAGATCTCTGTTTTCTAGACTGAGGAATATGATTTTAGCAATTAACCAGATTTCTTATGCAGAATTTATGCAGCTGTTGGAACAAGTAAGACCTTTACTCTCAAGCAACTGCTACAAATCCAGGTCCCCTGGAACTCTATTCCCATCTCTTATGAGTCACTTTGAAATGAAAAGATCATTTAGTTGAGTACATTTCTCTTTCTCCTGCATAGTCCTGGACTTGTGCACCTGCTTGAAGATCACATGCTGATTTCAGGGTACAATTCCACAGTATTCCCGCATTACTGAAAGCACTAGAAACACATGCTCCCAGTCTGTAACACAAGCTAGCCACCAGCACAGGAAGGTCACCAGCACATGAAAAGGAATCACCTAGTCCAAGACAGAGGCACCAAGAGCATTTTAGACTTGGAATTGGAGAGAAAAAAATGAAGAGACACCAAACAGCTGTCAAAAGAAGTGGTTTTAAAGTATCCCCTCTATTACCAACCCCTTTCAACTCAACCACCATGAATTATTCCAATATCACTCAATACATATATTCCTGATTTGCCATTTTGGTGAAATTTTTTGGCAATTGTCACTAATATGAGCTGACAGGAAAAAAACTCATAGAGTACAGCCCACAGGTGATTAAATCCTGGCTATGCAAGTATGTAGGTCTCCTGCTTCAGCAGCTTGCCTCTAACAGTGGCCACTGGCATGTGCTCAGGAAGAGAATATGAACATGCAAACACAGAGTTGTTTCTCCAGCTCCTCCAGCATCCAGCAACCTCTCCTCACTTCCAGCAGAATTTCCTAGGTAACCTCTATCCTTTCAAGAAAGTATCTCACGAAGTATTTTAATACTTTGAAATACTGATTTGATTTTTTTTTCAAAAAACCAAATTGATTTCAAAAAAATAGTTTTTCTTCTATTACTGACATTTTTATATACACAAATAAAAATGTCACAGAGTCATCTACTCTAGCAGTCATGTGATAAACATATCATATAATTGAAGTATCCTTGTGGTTTATAAAATAAGATTTGCTGTCAAACAGAATTAGCAAAATCCAGATCAGATGGACACATTTATATCAAGGCCAAGAAAAATAATCTGCAATCAGCAAGATTTGTTTTACTTTCCTAACGGAACTGAAAACCAAGGGATCACAAGCTTACCGTGTATTTGGTTTCAGATTCTCTATCGGCAGATGAGTAGTCCCTGCAGTCCTGGTTGACCATTTATTCTTCAAAAAGTCATCATAAGACGCACTGTAAACCAGATAGCCTGTAAATGAGGAAGACAAATAGTTGTGGGGATTCTAAGTTTAAACTGGTGACAGCCTAGATCTTAGGTGATGAAGATTTTATTGGTTAAAAGGAATGAAAGCGTCTTTGAATTTGGAAGTGAATGGATGCCTAACATTCCTGGGAAAAAGAAAAAAAAAAAAGCAGATTTATCACATGTCAAAAGACTTCTCTCACTGTCACCCTTGGATACTGCTCAGCACCTCTACATAAGTTATCAGAAGAAAGGTCAAAAAATCTGCTTCTGCCTTTCATTTTAAAATTGCTGTTGCCTTCTCACCACCATCAGTTAAATTAAGCTACCTCAAACATTGTTTACATTGTGTTGCACCTGCAATATCATATTTTCCTCTCTGGATCCATATCAGCACACATGGTATCTTTCTTTTTAAAGTGTCCACTGAGATGGTTTTCTTTGGGTTTGGGTTTATTTGTGGCTCTCAAAAGCCTTACAGACATTAAAGGAGATTGAATTTAATGCATTTGGTTAACTGCCTCAAGTCTCATTCATCAGACTGATACCTGAAAAACAACTCAGTAAAACACTCTCAACACAGCTTGGGCCATGGATTCCATTTGAGTTAATGAACTCTGGTACATTTCGTTACATGAAAAAAAAAATGCTTAATTTTCCTTCTTCAAGCTGCACACTATTTCTTTGCATACTGGAACAGTTTTGTTCTAACCTCCCTCACTGATACCACTACTAGAGCATGCAGTTTGGTAAACCACAAGGAATATTTAAAGTAAAGATCTCCATTTGACAAAAAAACCCTTTTCCTCCATTCCCCAACCCCACTCAGGAAAACAGCCCCGCATCTCCAGGCGCTGAGGCCACCAGCCGCCATTCCGGCAATACCTGTCACCATGTCTCCTTGAGCAGGTTTGGCCCAGTCCACAATGACAAAGGAATGGCAGCCTTCTACTGCCACAACGGTGATGTTGTGAGGGGCCCTCAGGGGACGCAGCTCTGTCTCTTTAAGGTCATTAGGAATGATTTCATCAAGGCTTTCCACTTGGAAGTGCTCTAGAGCCTCCGTCAAGGAGCAAGGAGCTGCTGGGTCCTTATTTAGATAGGTCACATAAGGGGCTGGAAGAGATGAGGAAGGGTGATATTTAGTTAGCAGTGTCAGCTGAGAAGCACACTGACAGAATATTTCCTGAAAAGAAGAGCATGAAGTTTTGTGATGTTTTTAAAATTCCACCTCCTGCAGCCTATTAAAACTACTCCATGAAGATAAAATACTTATTTTATTCTTAATGCTAAAAATTAGACTTTCATTTTCTGAAATTCCAGTGTGTACGCATACGATTTCAATGAAGATCTTGTTTTTCATTTTCTGATGCTGTTTAGACACTTTATGGAACGTTCCAACAAGTTCACTTACCAATAGCACCAAGAAATTCTTCAGATGACACAGTCAATATGACTCCCTCTACTCAGAGCAAGAGACAGCGACCACGGCAGCTTGGGAGGACACCATTTGATTACCTGTTCACAGTTGCTCTATAGACTCTTTCTAGCTGAGATTTGTCAGGCAAAGACTAAAGTGCTATGACTGCTTTCTTTCCTTCTCTTGTGCCCCTCTAACCAGACCTTTATATTTTGCCCAAATAATTTGGAAAGCTGAAAAAAAACCAAAAAGGGAAAAAAGGATTTGGTGTTCCCCAAGTAAGCAAGCAAGCAATATTCACATCTCAGCAGCTGATTGTGACGGTGCCATTGCTTGGAAAATGAGAGGCCTTGGAGGTATGCGCAGGAGAGCATGGAAACCATTTACTGATCTCTGCAAGCAAAAACCCCTGAAGTACGGCTCACACTCAGTTGGGTTGCTGAGTTGGGAGAAGTGGGATGCCAATACTCAGATCTACCCCACAGTCACGAGTGTCCCAGCTATACAAACTCAGAATGATCAGCTTTATGAGAGGCAGAAGAGGATAGTCTGATTGCAGGACCTTCCACATGCTGCTGCCCACTTTTCTAGGCGGCTGGGAGAACACACCACCTTCTTCAGCCTTTCACATGTGAAAGCAGCTCCCTGCCAGGGCCTTAGATCAAGGTCTAAGACCTCAGCCAGGTCTTAGTGGATGGTCCTTAAACAAATCTCACTAAAGCTTGAGTGAAACAGGAGGGAACAAAAAGAGTAATTCCAAGGTGAAGCCTCACTAGTTTACAAACTGATGTCGTTCCTGGGAGTCATGATGTGGGAAGTCTCTACCTTCCAGGCCTTTTCTCCCATCATGTAACTTCTATTTCTAGAAGCTTTATACTGACCAGAATTGCACTTTGGCTCACAAAAGACTAAACTTTTAATTGCCTTAAATGTCTCTGTAGTGTTCAAAGCAAGGGCTATAAAACTTGCTTTTGGAAATGTTTATTCAGAAACAACAATACAATTTGCTGAGATGATAATATTTTTTCCCTACTTCCTTGAAGTGTTCATAAGCCAACATTTCTTGGTTTATCATATTGGATTTCATGCCATAAAGGGAGCTGTTTTTTGATCTGGCAATAAAGTTAATTTTAGCCCTTCTGTCTAAACGAATCAAGGAAAGCCACTGATAGAGCTGAAAAGCAATTGATGAAAGTGTCTGGACAAGGAAATCCTGAAGATGCACCGAAAAAAGAACAGGCATATATAAAAGCAAATCTTTTACTCCATCAGCAGACCACCACTTTGAGCCACATGAAGCTCAGGACATCATGAAGCAGACATTAGAAAAGAAGGCAAGACATGAGGCTGTCAAGAGTCAAGACCTCAAGCCATTCTTCTGTAATTGAACTCGTGCCCACAACCCTGGCTGGGTCAGCAGCTGACTTGACCCTCAGTTCAAGAGTCAGAGGTTTGAAATGGGCTCCCAGAGGGCTACCAATTCCGGGTGAAGACTGGATTCCACAACTCCACCTTGAACCCGTCCAGTCTGGCCATGAGTTGCTCCTCTGACAGCAGCTCCGAAGTGAGGGAAACATGCCAACCTACACACTTGAATGGCTTCCCATATATGAGGGCCAGCCTTTTGGGTCTTGCTGATGTACAAGAGGTTCCTTCTAGAATTACGAAGCAAAGCTACAAATTGCAAAGTGAGGTCTATAGCTATCAGTTTTACTTTTTGGAAAGGGCACGTCTAAGATTTCATTAATTCTTTGACTTTCCCTAATGAAGTACATGAAGTTCTCCTTTGAACTATATGCTCAGGTGAGGTGGGTGAAATCACTGCAGTCGCTTGAGGCAGTGATTTGGTTCTTGATCTAAGAACCAAGAACTTGGGTCTTCAGAGGACAACTTTCATCTAGATGAAGGCTAGCACTGTCTGAACCACTGGTGTGAATTTAAACTGATGCACCAGAGGAGACATCTCTTATCAACTTTAGCCAAACCAAACACAATGTTGTATTGCTTCAAACAAAATGCTGTGAGTCCAAATACAGAGATGTAAATATCAAAGCTATGAACAAAGTCCTGCTGTTTTGGTTTCCCAAGAGGCAGTCCCTATAAGGACTACAGTCTATTTTGTTGGACATATTTGTGCAGTGGCCTCAGCTTAAAGAATGACCTTGCTAGAACACAGCTTACTTGCAGGACAAATAATAAGCTACATTAAAAAAAATTACATCCTTACCAGTAAACCGTTTCTTCCCAGCAATATCATATTCTGACACGGGGCTCGAACCAACAACGCTAGTCTCTGGGTAGACAATTTCTGATTCCGTTGTTGTAGAAGTCGTGGTGGTGGTGACAGTGGTGGTGGTTGGTGGTAAAGTGCTCTCAAAAACCTCATAATCTTCAGAGGAAACATAAAATGAAAACGTTAGCTTGCTTCACATTATTTTGGCTTACCTCTGAGAAAGGAAGCGTTTGTACCACAAGCCACAGTCCCACAGGAATGCCAAGCCCTCTCTGACAGCTGGGGCAAATTTCTTATGGCCTTCTAGGCCAGTATCTACCACACTGCAGTCTTGCAAGGGTTTCTAAAAATGTGATGGAAGACAAGAACGCAGCCTTTGCCTTGCAGTACTAATGTCACTGCTGATCTAGACCTGGCTCACAAGATAGAGAACCATGATAAACAAATGCACTCATATGGCAATACTCTGAACTTGGTCCTACTCCTACCTCCCAGTGCAATCCTCAAAGGAAGAGAGTACAGTAACTGAAACCCTGGCCACACTCCTAAGATGCTCAAAATTAAGGGAGTGAAAAAGATCACTTTTTTAAACAACCTATCTGCTATTCTTCTGTAATCCTAGAGTTGGTTCATACTGCTCCAGGCTCCTCAAAAGCCAGTCTTCTTTTTGCCATTAGCAGTCCCATTAGGTCCATTAGGGAAAGTTTACTGGCACACCTGAACCTTGGGGCCATTTTCCCACAGTGAAAGACCTAGTTCCACAAATCTACTTTCTCAGGGTAAGCAACGCTGTATGGGAATGGGCACTCTGTCCCATTATATCTAATGTTCTTTGAAAACCTACTGGGATAAACAAGTGATGAACACAGAATGAAGGGCAGCAAATATTTCAAATTTGGCACTACTGTCCTCATATAGGTTCTGATGTCTAGTCATTGCCTGGAGTATTTCTGCTTAAACATCTGCTTTCTGTAGGTGACAGCTACCCCTCCAGGAAGATCTAGCAAAACACTTTTGCATTAAGGATATTTCAATTCCAAGAAACAGTTGTCTTGGAAACCTCCATTCTTCACATAATACATGACTCTAGAAAGCCACCACTGTCTCTTAAAGGTCTATTCATTAATTGGACTTCTATAACCCAATTTCAAATTAAAAAAAAAAAAAAAGCCATGTGCCATGTTTATGAGAGTCAAACAGTACCATCATCGTATATCACATATGCCTCTGGAGTTGCTGTCACATCTGAATCCAGTCCTGAGAACGTATCTACTGAAGAAGAAAAAGAAATTGTAAGAATTCAGTTGCATTATCTCCATCTTCCTAACAAATTACATCTTGAATAAAGTTTAAAATAAAAATCTTCAGCCAATTAATTTGTACTGGCAGTACTGTCAGCACCCCACATAACATTCAGGTTGGGATTTTATCATGTTTTATAGTCTCAAGAGCAGTTTACATGAGGAATTTATATGTACAAAATAGATCAAGCAGTTCAAATAAACTGACGATCTCTATTCAAATATTTTCTATGGGAGAATAAAAAACAAACAACCCAGACAGCAGTGTGAGTTACTATGTTTATGCCTACAAGTAGAGCAGCCCAAAAGGAACAGACTTGTAAAATAAAGAAGAGCTTTTTATTGGCTCTCATCTGATCCCATGGACTGAATGCCCATTGCAGGTTGCGGCACATACACATGGTCCTGAAGCAGATCTTCTGGTTTAGTTTCATCCGGAACAAATCCAGTTCGTGTACATTTAAAACATCTCACAAGGCAAACGATTGCACAACAAGCAGACAAGGCTGTGCAGTGCACATCAAAAGCACACTCCTGATCTACACCAAAACTAATGCAAGTGCACTCACAGACTTCCTAGATGCCTATTCCCATGTACCACCTCATCATCTCTGCAGGTCATGCACCCAGTGCCTGATACACAGTGCTAAATTCTGGAAGCCTCCCTGCACACTCTGAGAAGGGCATTTCTCCTTATGCTATTCGGGAAGCCAGACAGTGCACAAAGCTCGTGACCAGCCTCAAAATGCAAAGGAAAGAACACATAAGAACACTAAAGTGTTTTGTTGGAACCCATTGCAGATGGAATCAGAAGACTTCACTTAAATGGCAGGGTTGGAGAGAGGTCAGCGTGCAAATAAGGTAGGGTAAAGGTAAGATGGACCTTAAGATCAATCTGAAAAAAATGAAAACTCCTGTAGCTCTTTACATGAAAAGAAAAAAAATATATATAAAACTTGTATTAAGCATCTACTATAGATGTTACAAAAATTTCAATAGCCAATTTCAAAGAAATCACAAACATAATCCAAACCATACCTTTGCATTTTATATTTTATATTTTTATTTAGAACTAGCAATTCACTTACAATGATTGTTTTATTCTACTACAATAGTGTCTTTTAAAAGCAACCTGAATAACACAGCAGTGATATAAATGCCAAAACAAGCTATGACAGCAGAGGAAATTAGTTCATTCATTCAGACTCTCATAGAGAGAAACTTTTTTTTCCCCTGACAGCTTTCTGCAGAAAATCTTCAGATCATTTTAGGTAGGAAACCCACTTGACTTCTGTGAGGCTAGTGAGTGACCCAGCAGACTGTCTGTTGAATCCAGCAGATATTCTCACCACTGCTGGTCAGCCCAGACTGACGTCTGCAACATAGACACTTTTGTTTCATCAGGTCCAAGTCCTTGCAGAGGCTTAGACGTGCAAGAATCCAGAGGTCTTCATGGGCAGTTTTCAATGCACTCCCACCTATTAGCTTTTAAATCTTCTGTCTACATACCAGCATAAGTAAATTTTCTTGTCTAACACTGTCATAAAATTCTATCTCTCTTTCTCTGTTCCTATACATTAATCGAGGCATGATGATGATAGGGTGCTTCGAAAAAAAAAAAACCCAAAAACTCTATCATTATAATTTTTTCCCTTGATATCTGTTGTGGGTCTCCAGCTTGCTTCAAGTCTTCTTGCTGTAGTTCTTCAGTTAGCACTGCCTGTATTGAACGTAACTAAGTCTTGGCAAGATTGTTGCCATGATCTCTTGACATCTGAAAGAGCAGTAGACTACACACTTCTCATGTAAGTAAAAAATATTTATGAATCCACCATTTTTCTTTGTGAATTCACTAAAAAGTTTAGTTCATTTCACTGATAAACCACACTTGTGTGGCTAAGTTCCCTCCTGAAAGTTAAATACAGCTGAATCTAGTAAAATGCTGACAGAAATTTCTGCTGGGATGAGCAAGTATTCTGCCAGACATTTAACAAGTATGCCAAAGCTTAAGCAGAACATGTGGCGGTGTTTTTGGCACTTGTGGCCTCCAGCTGTTTGGGAGTTAAGCACTTAGTGACAAAATATCAAGCTTTGGCAGAAGCAGTGTTTCCCTAGATGAACTGGAGTATTTTCTAGATTCAGAGAGGAAATATATGTAAAATGTTTTTTTGGAAGGGTCAAGAAAGAACTTCATGAAATATTTTGGTAGTTCAAGTAGCAGTTGTTTATCCCTCTTGAAATGGATACATGAACACAGCAATTATTAAATAAATACCATAAAGGTGCTTTCTTTCCAAGCATATTCCTCTATGCAGGATATGTTGCTGCATTTCTCAAACGCTGGCGCCAATGACCACAATGCAAGGAGAAGAGGCAAGAACAAAAACAGTGTTTACTCTTCAGAGAATTGTTAACAACTGCCAGGTAGGGACCAATATTGTTCAAGCTGTATAGCATATCAGTAGTAGAGACGTAGAGACCTAACAGCTGCTTGGCCTTTCAGTCTTCTACTTTGATGGATTTGCAGAGTGCTGTTGAAGTGCTGGACAATTTAAGATGCAAAACTGTTCTTCCCAAGTAGGCAGTCTGTGTAAAAAATAACTTTCACTCACGCCTCTTTTAAAGTTCAAAGCTTCAGCAAGATCAGCTGGCAGAAAGGGAAGAAAATAAACAGAATGTTTTTGAATGTTCTTTACACCACAAGAAAAATCCCCAACCCATACCCCTGCTAAAAAACAGTGCTAGGCTAAGTGAAAGGTTTTTATTGTTCTGCTTCTGGAGACTGTGGAATTAAGCCAAGCTAAACTAAGACCATGCTAAAAGACCACGGCTCACAGAATGATCTGAAAAGAGTTAAAAGTAGATACAACAGGAATTCCTAAGGCTGATCAGTGTCAAGATTAAGTTTAGCTGCACTAATTAAAAACAGTATGGTCACTGAAAAGTTATACTTGCCATAGCCAAAGAAATATTGCATGAAACACCTGTACTACATGATGCTACCAAAATACACTATGTAGGGCACATACATATTAGGGAAAACCAAAACCTTAAGAAAACCCAACAAAACAAACCAACAAAAAAAAAATTCATGACCTTGGCATTTATATGTAAATATTTATGTGTGCACAGATACACAGGCCTATGCATACATATATACATGTGTATATAAACACATGTGTGTATAAACATACATACTTTTATGCAAAAGAACTGTCAATAATATGACATGAAGCTAATTGTTAGATAAATATTCATACTACAAATCATTATAATTCCATCAATACTAGACACACTTCTTACCCAGGATATATGGTGAGGTAATGTTCAGTCTTCTGCTTCTGAGATTCTTTCCAAAGGTGCTGTCCTTACTTAGGTTCACTGTTACTGAAGCCACATATTTTCATATCTTCTGCACTCTTTGGACTGATAGTTCATCTTCCCAGGCCAAGATTATACGACCTGCTTGTAAACCTACTTTGGCTTCAGAGATACAGATGAGTGGGGGAAAGGTTGGGGGAGGTTAATTAACCACTAAAACCAGCCACTGCAGTCAGCAGTTGTCTGACCGCACAGCCTCCTACAAGTATGGCCATACTCGCATACCCCATTTCAGACTCAGTTGTGGACTACCTGTGAATGAAAGAGATAGAAACTACAGTGGCTCTCCCTGATGCAGCTTTGCAAAACAACCAGCCAACTGGTTTGCATTGCAACATTCAGGGGATCAAAGCGTAAAATCTGGAAGAAACAGGCTCAACGCCCACTGACTCCAGTGGATTTATACTTGCTTATTTTGGAACTCAGTTCAATATCGTGTCCTAAGCTTCTGTAACTGCAACAGGGGAAAAAATGACATTCACTGTCACAGCCTTTTATTTTCAGATGAGAAAGGAATTAATGTACAGCTCTCTGCCCTGTATGTGCAGTTGGGGTTATTTTTCCCCAGCTTCATCAGTGCTGTGCTACATTCCTGCTTGACAATCTCTATCACCAAGAGCTGGCAAGAAAACAAGAATTTCATTTGCAAAAGCTTGTTCCATCATATGTGGGATATCAAAGTATTTTCATGAAGAACTTGAGCTTGGAGGCAAGCCGATGTTTTCCAATGTAAAACCATTTTCCCCCTCAAACCCTTATACAGTTGCTCAAATATCAGCTTCTAAGTTATCCCATGGACAAAAACCTCTTTTTCAAAAGTAGATTCTTTCCTTCCACACATTTTTAAAACTGTCCAAACAGCACAAACAAAAAATACCCAAACAGCACAAGAGGAAGTTACCTTCTGCATTGCACTCAGGCAGGCCATCGAACCCTAACATCAAGCTGCCCTCATCATCGTACTGTGCGTAGGTGCCTGGAGGGCAGGTAGGGGCTGGTTTCTCTGTGGGTGGTTCAGTTGTGGTTGGTTCAGGAGTGGTGGTAGTAGTTGTTGTCGTTGTGGTAGTTGTTGTCGTTGTTGTGGTAGTTGTTGCGGGTGTTGTGGTAGTTGTAGTAGTTGACGGAGTGGTTGTTTTCTTAATCATTTCAAGACCAATCAGAGGTTTCCCTCCAAGGCTTATTATTGGTTTATCTTGTGCACTTGCTACAGGTTTACTAAATCTGCCATGGCCAAACAAAGGCAATCCATCAGGACTCACCATTGGGGCACCGTTCTCATCTAGGAGAAAAGAATAAAGCCAAAACCAAATCTCATTATTAATCCACTGCAGGCTTACAGCATGATATTTAACAACAGTAGGTTCCACAAGAGCACTGAGAGTGTGGTCACGGTCTCTTGTAACTAGGCTGACAGAGAAGGAGGTTGTTATCCAGGAAAGACCCATGTCTAGGGAAGCTGGGAAAAGGTTCAGAAGAATCTCTGATAAACCACAAAGATGTTCACTTTTATGAACAGTGCATTAAACTTTTCTTGGGAAGTCTATGGGGAGTTTTTCCTGTAGAGTCACTGTGTGCAGCCTGCATTTAATCTAAATTTAATCTCTTAATTGCTGATGAAAGGCATGATGAATCCATATTCTGTTCTACAATGTTAAATATATGCAAATTAAAACCAGGAGAAGCTAGTAAGATGTTGCCACTGCAAGAAAAGTATGACTAAGTTCTGGATGTTGCAAGTCTTTATGGTAAGCAACTTAACTGCAGGCACTGAATTTGCATTCAAGAGATCTCTAGATGAACTGATACATAAGATCAGAGCCTTTGCAGATCACATGTAGATTTTTTTATTATTTGTGGTCAATTTCAAAAATAAAATATTTATGGTTGATACAGTGCTGTTGGTTGCTAATAGTTATCTCTACATGTAGAAAGATATACTCAAGTGTCAAACCTTATTTTAGCCCCATTCTGCTGCCCATCCTCACACTGATACAACTGAAATGGACTTTGGTGATTCTCGCTGACTACGCTCTGTGTGCGAGGGTCAGGTCCCACAGCACGTTCACTGCCCCCCGGTAAGCTGAGGTGCAGCAACCCAAGCAGCTTGCATGGCACTTGAGTATGCCTGGAACATTCAACAGCTCTGAAAGACTTGTCCCCAAGCAAGAAGCATCCTTTTCATAAACCTAAAACAAACACACAACAAACACTGTAGGATGCCTCCTAGCTATGCATCCTGATTGCACAGTCTATGATGAGAGGGGGAAAAAAAAGAAAAGAAAAAAAGAAAAGTAAAAAGAAAGTGAAAGGAGTTGCTAGTACAAAGATTTTGACTGAGCATTATTACTATAATCCAAAAGCAAATCCACTGTCGGTACATGCTCCCCACGCTCAGCCGTTCTGCCCTTGTTTACATTCAGTTACATTGTTGAGAACTGCTCAAAAGTGCAACCTGATCAAGTGGGAATAATTTTCATCACTACTATTCGCTTTTTTGAAAATGTCAGAAATGTTTTTTTTTTTCCTGCAGAAACGCAAAAGCACCCAGCACACAGCCTTTGTCCCGGTTAAGAACTATGAGTATCACCTGAGTACACCTATTCAGAAAAGGACATTCACAGGGAAACAGTGGCCTGGATTGCTCACCCTTCTCCGGCATGCTGAAAACAGCTACTTGCCTCAAGGATAATAACTCTTGGCAATCATCAGAGAGAAAGACTAATAAAGTGCTAAAGATATAGTCAGAGCAAGCCTAGGATGACATTTGTTTTGCCCCATCCCCCTAAGATCAAATCTACTGTATAAGTACAATAAAGACTATATTTAATGAGAACTAGTCCTTTCTTTTCTATCAAAATAGATCAAAATTGATCTCTGAAAGGGCAGTGACATTTTTCAGTAATTCCTAGTTCTGAGTAACAATGGACTGATTTTTTTAAAAACGATGATCAAGGAATTATGTGCTGAAGTCTTAGGGGCCATAAAAATAATGATATCCCCCTGACAAAGTTTGTTTTCAAGGAAAACACTAGAGTCAAGAAAGACATTAACTATGGGGGCTGAGTTGTGGAGATCTATGTCATCAGATGTTGAAGCTGAGAAGAAGAATTTAACAAGAGACACCACATTTCATATGGTTACTAAGAATACTGTAATTTGGAAATAACTGATCACCAGGGCACCACTGAGAGGGACACTGCTCAAAAAAAAAATTCCAGGAAATGCAGACTAATGAGATTTAAGGGAAAAAGAGGGTACCCTACAGCTACATAGCACAGCGATCTTCGATATTCCTAGTGTCTCATGCTAGGCGACAGCCCATCCACCAGCCAGGATGTCAGGGCAGGCCTGGCACTGCTCCAGCTCCTAGGCTCTACTTTCCTATTTGCTGAGAGGAAGGAGCATATTTATGGATTCACATAACTGCCGCTGGCTGGGCTCATTCTTCACCCAGAATGCCTAAGGCTACAGAAGGCTCTTAGGAAACTGCCAGGCAAAGGGATGTCGTAGCATGCAGCACATCCAGCAAACAAACTTTGACTGGACTGGACTGACTTCCTGGAACAGGTCAGTGTGAAGGCCCAGCTCCGAGCAATTATTTTCAGGCTGGACCTTTGCTTCTGCCAAGTCCAGCTTTGTGCTGCGTGGCTGAAGAGCAGCTCCTGCCACCATCTCCTGCCTGGAGAAACTTGGAGACTGTGTAAACTCCCTCTAATGGACTGGGATCGTGTTCTCCCCACCTATTCTCATTGTTCTTTAGAGTCTGTTATTGTGCACACACAAAATTTTGGGTTTTCTTCTTCTTCAGAAGAAAGCCACTACTTACCAACAATTGTACGTCCATCCCCTCCTAACTTCACTCGTAGCGGGTTGCCTTGGGAATCTTGGAGGTATTTTCCTTCAACATTTAACACTAGCCCTCGGTCAAGATCTACAACCTAAAAGCAAAAGATGGATTTAAATCCAGATAACCTGAAAGAATGTTAAATGAAATCTCACAGCAAAAGAAATCCTGGGGAAACACAACTGTTAAGTGTGATGTTAGGAATGGCTACAACACTGACAGAGTGACTTTCAAATGTGAGTCACCAATTGATTTAGGAATGTCTGAAAAATCACTGGCAAAGAAGGCCAATCTCCAGAAAGTCCAGAGCTGCACAACAACCACATTCACATCACCTACTACAAGGTCCATGAGCAAGGGTAACTCTATTTTCTTGGGCTATCAACTCCTAAGTTGGTTTCCTGTAATACTGCTTTGAATATGACTCTTGAGTCCTTTTGAATATGGGATTTAAGAGTAAGTTTATCAGCCAGAAAAAAGAAGTATATTAACCCATTTAGATTAAAACAGCATTGAAAATAAATTATCTAATTTTAACTGGGGTAGGAGACTGATGGATAGCTTCTGTCTCACAAATCCAGTAGCCATGGCTATTTCAACCCAAAATAGCTGAAGTGGATGCTGTTTTAAGCTCAGTTAATATACAATATTCCATAGAATAGGAAAATACAAAATGTGTTAAGTATTGAGAGGACACTGGGGAAACGAAACAGTAGCAGTTTCAAATTGGCAAGAAAGTTGTATACTTGGCTTTATGAAATTCTCTGTAGCATGAGGACAATAAATCATGAGAGCAGATTGCTTCTGGAGATCTCTGAGCCACAGCTGGTGACACAGATGAAGATAGGGACCATCTTGTCTTACAGAATGCTTGTCTTGCTGGGAGCAATGCCCTCTTCTCCAACCTCCATTACCTTGGGTAGGGAGGGAGGACAGACCTACATCCTCTCAGGGACCCTTTCTGCCTTCTTCCTGCAGTGTATTTAAATGTCCTTGGATGTGCCTTTCAAAATGTCTCCCTTAATATGCACTCCTTGATGCATCTTTTAATGTTCTCTACTGCAAGCTAGTAAGTTAGAGTGGCTACAAAATGCCTTTACACCCCTGCATTTATTTGTATCACCGACTGTTTTGTGAGTATCATCTCCACTGTCTTCAGTGAAGCTGATCTCATCCTGTTCAATGCTTGGACAAATGCGTAGGAAATACCAATTCCTTCCCTATACTGGTTGTTTACAAACTGCTTGGGAGGAATTTTGAAGGACAAGATCTTGGCATTTAGGCACCCACTGGGGTTTTACCATTAACGACACCTGAATTCACCTGAAAATACCACTAGAAACATATTTCTATGAAGTACAAAACGTTTAAAGATATCAGTTAGAAGTCTGTCAACCCAGGGAAGCTATTCTGATGGGCAAGGTGGGCATTTAAAGCATCAAGACACTCAGTAAGTAACGCTACATTTTCACACTCCTATTCACGAGTGCCTCTTGTTCCCTGGAGTGTCAGTGTGCAATAAGTGTTGCCAAATATGCATTCCACATTAACTATCCCAGCCAGCTTGCGTTCATTCTTCATGGCAGACCAGTCCTGAACAACCTGGGAGCACAAGTCCCATTGACTTTGAGGAAAAATGCTTCCTTAATGCTTTTATGGCACTAACATTGTAGATGAAAATTCAAACTATTACACTTTAAATTGGCCATTTATAATGTACAGAGAATGAAATGCTATATTTGTGACTAGATTTAAGTGTAATAACACGGGAAACTAGGTATAATCTCATTTTATACCTTCCTTGCCTGAGGAACACTGTTCTTTTTTTCATAAAGAAAAGTTTAGTAAAACAAAAGGCCAAAGAATCTTGAATTTGCAGAGAAAGTCACCCTACCCACTTTGTTCCTTGAGGACCATTGATTATTCTCTGTCCACTTGGTTTTCCATTATTACCAGGTAGTATTTTTCCATTTCCATTTTTTGTTGTAAGATTTGGTCTGCCATTATAACCTGAAATACAAGAGAAAACACTCTTTTCTGAAGAAAACTACACTTATTACAAATCACAAAACAAAACACAAAGAAATGCAATATCTCTTATGAATGCATTGTTAAATACAAGTCCCATGGAGATATTTTACTTGTACAGGTTACAAAATGATGGTAATTAGCGATTCTTAACTTTGTGTAACACTCGCAGATACTCAGAGTTTTGTCCTTATGAATTTTCTCACGATTTGTATTCAGCATTCAAATATTACATGCAGTATATAACAAGTTTAATATGAATTTGACTACACATAAAGGCTAGATTCACTAGTATGCTTGGGTTGCCATTTACTTCAGTGAAGATAGAAATGTGGCCTCACTGGTTCTACTCAGATGGTCCATAAGACTGTTTTATGTCAATAATATAGTGCAAAGCAGCCATGGCAAATTTTGTTTGGAAACTATTAGCATCAGGGAACCGACATTTAAACATGAAATCGAAATTATTAAAACAGCGAATATATTTAAATGGCTCCCAACACAGTAATATTAAGATGCTTTTTTCTGTAACATCCCATACAGATGAAGTCAGCTCCTACACTGGAAAGCAGATACACAAAGCTTTCTGCCCAAGACAGCTCCTCTAAAGACACCAGCACAAAGGGATCACCAGCCAGATACAATGGTATTGCTGTTGTCTCATCTCACATCACATTAAAATAAAGATCAAGCTCAATGTTGGATAAATTTCTGATGACAGAAGAAAATTCTCGAGTCTGGATTTCAGGATTTTCAGTCCTAGCTTAGTGATTCGTTCATACTTCCCAGAAAGCTTCTGAACTGGTTTGGAGCACCCACAGCAAATACAGGTTTGCCACCACAGCAATTACCACAACAAATACAGGTTTGCTACCAGAGTAATTCAGATCTGCTTCAGACTCAAGAAACACAGGCCAAATCCTTTGTTTCTGCAAATGTTTAAGCAGCAAAAGAAAGGGATCCTTTTCTCCAGCCGCAAAACAAGGCTCACCTCAGAGAGCTACAGGAAACACATCCAGCTGAGAGCTGCGAAAGCAGCAGCACTGAGCTGCCGAACCTCAAGTTCAGCAAAGGCAGCAACAGCCACATTCTAGCTCACAGATTTGCCACCAGCAACTATCTATGAAATTAATAAATATGAAATAAACACTCCTTGGCTATTAACTTTCCAACTCCATTGGTAATGGCACCACTCGCAAAAATGAAGGTCAAGATTTTTAGAGGGATGAAGGACCTCAGTCTTCAGGGGGAGAAACTATCTACATCATTTGCATACTGTGGGTCAGTGGAGTTCTGGAAACTTTGCCATGTCTGAAAATGAGACATTGCCCTTGAACTTTCTGCCATATACATCCTTCACGATATTATTTAAGGTCCACTTCTGCTTGAATGTTCTACAAGTTGGTGGACCTCTATACAGGGTTTAGTCTGACTAAAGCCAGTGCATATCCAGGTGTATTGTTCATTGTAGAGCAGTGAAACCACATGAAATAAGTCATTCTTATCCACATAGAGAACAGAATGCCCTTACTGAAACACTCAGGTAACTCAACACAGTTCCTGAATGTCCATGCACGTGAAGGAGAAAAATATATTTCTCTCTCTAGCCAAGTCACTGAGAGTGTCTGGGACCACGTTATGTCACACAGGGAATCAGTAAATGACAGAGCTTCACTGTTCCCCTACCCATAACCAGAAGACATTTTGACAGAAAGTAAGCCTCTAATCTTGGGATAAATCTCAGTCATAAATGTATCAAAAGGCCTGTCAGTGTGTACAGGCCTGAGAAATTCTCATCAGGATTATGTGACCTATGTGACTCAGAAATAAGAGGAAAGTGCTTAAAAATAGTTAAAGAAAATATTGCATGCCAGTGCAGGCTGAGGAAACATTGCCTAGGGGTGGACATAGTAGGAATACCTAACCTACCAAAGTCTTTTTAATAGTCCCTATAAGTAAGAACAATACGTTCGAGAAGAAGTCATATTCAGAGTAAAAATGTTCTTTCGATGCAAATTCAATAAGTCATTACGAAATAAGGAACTGTTATAGTCCCTAATTCTGTCATCTGATTGGCCCAAATAGACTGCTTGAGATTTGGAGTTCACTGTGGAATGTGGGATCCTGTGTGAATCAGGCTGGAGGATCCTGCACAGATTAGACTGCAAGACCAAGGATCTGGGGCACCTCATCACACTTTGCTTAGCCCTCAAGAAGTGGGTTCCCTAAGACCACCAAAATTATAATTACTTTATAATAAATAAACTACACTCTGAGGGAGAACTCCATTTCACCTAACAGCAGATGTAAAGGAAAACTCAGTATAGTGAGCTTATTAAAACAAAGACAACATACCTTGCCTATAAGAAGGTCTAACAAATTGCCGTTGGGAAGGGCTCCGTAATCTGGAGTTCAGCAGTCTCTGGCGAGGGGACAGAGTGGAAGAAGAAATTGCTGGAGAAACAGTGTGTGTGGTTGTAGATGCAGAGGAACGTGGCCAAACAAAGCTTGGTTTAGATGGAATATGTTTGTTAGGGGAGTGAGGAATCCGTGATGCTATAGCTGAGCTGCCTGGTGTTTCAGAAGACATTTTTAATGTTGGAGTTTCTTCCTTCTCTTCCTCTTCAGAACTTGCTTTGTGAGGTAGAAGAGTGTCCATAGATTTCCTTCTATTGCTAGTAGCATCATCATATGTGTTTTTGTTACCTCTAGAAACAGAAGGTGACCATTTTGCTGCCAAAGGTGACGTGGATTTCTCCTCTGATTCTTTCTGCTCATATTGACTATAATAGTCATCTTCATTAGAACCTGACTGATGAGATTTAGATAAAGAGAATGAAGGAACTTTTTGAGGAAGTTCAAGTTTGGATAATCTTGATGGCAATAGGCCATAATTTTTCTCTGCTTGGGGCACTGTTCTCGTGGCCACTCTTGAACGAGTAGGTAATGAAGGACGGGTTTGTCTCAAAGAAGAGGAAGACAACCTTGGATTATAATGGCTGTCCTTTACTGTGTCACTGGAAGAACTGGAGTCAGTCTGAGTAAGTTTTGATTTGTAGGATGGTGCCTGAGACCCTGACTGCTGTTGCTTTTGTAAATTTGAGCTTCCTTGAGAGAAAGAGGCAGGTAATCCTCTAGAAGGGGAAACCTCTTTAGGAGACGCAGATCGGGTGCTTGCTCTGTCCCTACTTTCTCCCACATCCTCATCCTCATTTTCCTGCAATTCTTCATTACTCTGAGATGTGATGGGAGATGGAAGACGTCGGCCCCTAGAATGAAGTAAGGATGGGCTGCTTTGTGCCCTCTGAGGAGCCTCCGAACGGGAGCTCTTCTGTGATGGAAGATGAGAGGGAAATGTCTTTTTAGGCAAAGACAAACTTGGCTTTGATTGAGCAAGAGTTTCTCTTGCCTCTTGGCTGTCCTGCTCCTCAGGCTTATGTTTGGAAAGAGATGATTGCAAAGGAGAATGCTTTTCTGGAGCAGCTGCTCTACCGCGATGTTCTTCTGAGTTCTTCCTATTCTTATCATCATCCTTTCCCTCAGATTTGGCACTGAAGGAGTGAGGGTGAGGTGAAGTGTGATCAGAAACAGCAGACCTTGATGAGACTGCCACAGCAGCTAATTTTGAATCCCTCCACATGTGAGAACTGGAAGCTGAGGGAAGCCTTGTTTGCTGTGACCTAGAACTGGACTGTTCTGCTCTGCCCTCTGCTTCTTCACTGTCATGCTCAGAATAACTACCATGAGCAAGATCGTTATTTTTTGCAGGGAGAACAAGTGAAGGGGTTTTAGGGGAAGGAATATTAGTGTTGCTTTGCCTCAGTTGCTTTGTTTCATTATCTGGGTACTTCGGAGCAGAAGAGCCAGAAGAGCGTTGTGTTGAGGACGGCAGCAGTGCTTGTGGCTCACGTTTACCTGTGCTTGTCTGTCGTGACCCCTCCGACGCATGGGTTCGAACAGGGATCCGTCCTGAAGCAAGGACAGGGTGGACCGGCCGACCCGGGGGCAAAGGTCTAACAACATTTCTGTGAACCTGGGCTTTTGGTGGTGCTGTTGGAGCTTCATGGGAGGAATCGTGATCATCTGTCACTTCAGTGGACTGGAGATCAGATTCCAACTCAGTTGTCTTCCTAGAAGGTAACTGAGATTTACTCTGGACTCCTCCTCCAGCCAAGAGTTTATTCTTATATTCAGAAAGTAGGCTCTTTTTATCACTAACAGTGGGTGAACTGGCACTTCCAGTTTTTTTAGCCTTTGAATTATCTTGAACGCTTGCTTGTTGCTGAGCTACTGAATCCTCATGAACAGCTGGGAAAAAAGGAAAAAAAAAGACACACTAAAAGACATTCTTCATTCATAACAACAGAAGAAGCACAACAGCTGAAAAAGAAGAGAAGACAGTGAGGTAGCAAGAAGCAGGTCACACAAGAGACTACGAGACAATATTTTTTCTGTATTAACCAACTTTTATGGAATTGTTATAACTTGCATAAAACAGGGCAATCAAAATAAAATATCTGAAATGAGGGGGAGCAGCAGCATATCAGTGGAACCAAATCCCTAGTAGAGCTTATTCATCTTCATGACTTGATGATGCATTACCCCATCTGACAATGCAGCCCACATTTTTAGTTAACTAAAACATTTTCTGTCCCCACAACAGTATCTTTCTGCAAGAAGTTCGAATGAGGTCTAAGAAAAGTAAATGACTAACTGTGAAAAGCAGAAGTGGCTAAGAAGTAGAAGTAAAGAAAATACGGTTTTCTTTGGACTTGGAATAACAAGAAGAGCACACAGATATTCACGCCGCACACCATTCACCTTTTAACTTTAAGTAGACCTTTTAACTGCTGCAGAGAGATGAATCTACAAGCACCTCTTTGGACAATACAGTCAGGAAAAGCTATCAGAAACAGTTATAAGGAAGTAAAATTGCACTCTTAGATGGAGCACAGAGGCAGCTAAGAAAGGTGAGTAAGAACAAACATAATTGGGACCAAGACAAGAGGGAACAAATTAAGGCCACGATGCTTACCTGCTGGGATGGCAACACTGAAGGCTTTAGACTGAGGACCTTGTCCCCTCCTGTTTGCTGCACGGATTTTGAAAATATAGCGCTCCCCAGCCTGCAGACCATCTATTATGGCTGATGTTGTAGCTCCAGAGTAGGTGATGGACTTTGCTCCAAATGGCTTGAGAGCCGGGGCGTATGAAAGAATGTATTCTGAAATGATTTGGCAGACGGTTGGAAGGAGGAAACTGAAAACAGTCCTGTTTCCAGCGGACAGACTGTATGGGTAGGATGAATTAGAACGTGCATTACTAAAATTAATACACTATCAATGCACGTCGAGTCAACAGCTGGAGCATAAAGACATGAAACACATATTAATAGGTTGAATAAATATTCTCTCATATTCATAGACAGAAGCATGTCATGACAATGAGCTAAAGACTGAGACTTTAGCTATATGTTTCTAATAACACAAAAGGCAACAGTCCCGACCAGTGGGAAGAGCCACCACCAACAGCCTCAACAACGACCATAAGAAGTTACAGGACCAGCAGTGCCAGGCAGTTTGGCTTGCTACACTGGAAGACCACCTTTTGTTATAATGGCTGTTGGAGTGTAAACAGATATTAGATTTTCCCAGGAAAATAAAAGTTTAGAACCTACTGATTAGTATTGAAGATATTTATAACTGACAACACACGATCCAGAGACCGTCTTCCAAAACATCACTTGCTCCAAAGATGGATAGAACACAATTGTGTTACTGGCGGTAACTATGTCCACAGCAAACAAGAATGTTAAAAATCTTTCTTTCCCACAGAAACTACTTGGAAGAAGATCAAAATGGCATATTCACATAATTAACTTTCAAGACATCAGTATTAAAATCAGGTGACATTTTCAACAAAGCCTTGACACAGATCTAATTACACTACATTTTCAGACTGCAGTCATGCAAAAGCAGCTCTGCCAATCCACTCTAGGGAGACTCCACCAGCATGAAGGGTCCATATATCCACTCCTAAGCAGTGTGGAAGCATAAGCAATATTCCCATGAAAACACAAAGCATTTACTTTATGCATTTGAACTAAATCATTGTAGTCAAAAAAAAAAAAATGTTTTCAGCTTAGCCTTTGACTATGTGGATTTCTGGATGGGATTTTAACTGTAAACTACAGAGGTAATTTTACAGTCAGTAAAATTCATGCTTTGATGAATTAGGGCTGTTCCCTAAAAAGTACTTTCACCAGGAAATAATGACACTGCATATTATTAAACGGTAGTAATCTGGACATATCTGTTCAAGAAAATTAAAATCTTCACTGTCAAACTGTGCTTACTAACTACATCAGGGCACATGATATCACTGCACAGAGAGCAAGGCGAGGCCTTATGGCTCTGTGAGAGCCCCTGCTCTCACATCTCAATTCAGGATGACAGCAGTACCTATGTATTGAAATAGTTTTCCACATTGAGCGGAATTTCACCTTAATCAAAACAACTGTAAGCATGAAGAGTTTTCCCATTACATTCTCATAGGAATGTATCTTAGAATGTAGCTAGGATTTTAGCGACATGCAGGCTTCCCTTTCTTTTGAATCCTCTGTAAGAGGCACTGACATCAGCCACAAACAGCATTGTGAAAATACAATTCCAAGGGTTGCCACTTTCTTCGAACAACAACAAAAAAAATCTAGAACATAACAACAACAGTAGAACAGGAAAAGTACTTTTTCTTCTGAAAACAATCCTATATTCACTGCATTAGGAAATAAGCCAAGCATAAATCATTGAAATCAAGAAGACACATCATTTTTTTACATGCAAATGCATACTTGATCAATAAAATAAATGAATAACTAACTAAATAAGAAGTATTACATGGTATGTAAGTTTTGTTTTCTGTTTTTCTTCTTTTCTTTAAAGATATATATTTAATTCTATCCAGGATGATATATGATGGGTACACCAGAGTCAATTTTATTTGCACAGGCACTGGTGTTAATTTGAGTGGCTTTCAAATGGCTACTAGAGCACAATTTAGGGCAGGTTTGAAAAACAAATGGACAAAACCACAAAAAAATCCCAATTATTATGTGTTATCAGCAATGAAATGCTAATTCACTGGTTTTATTTAGTCATTACACATCTCATTCAGGCCATTTATTTCATTTAAAAAATAAGATCTCACCTGATATACTTCATTAAAAAAAAAAAAAAAAACCCAACTCATAACAATGTATGAGACATAGATGTGTTTTTAAATCTCTTTAAAATGATTGTCCTGGAAAAATCATTTACAAGACAGTAGACATCTGAACAAAGGGTTACAGAATGCTCAAAATTAGGAGCAGATTTTAAATTTCAGATAATGTCCTTGAACGACCCTACTTTAAGAAATAATTCTTGGACCTGACTGCAGCTCCACTGAAACAACTGGCAAAACTCCTATTTTAAAGTGGAAAAAATTCCACCACTGCCCTGACGAACACACAAAGCAGGTCTTTCATGCTGACACAGCACACTTCCCTCTTCGCAGCAATGGCTTGTTAAATCCTGGGTTCCCACAGCACTGATGAGGCGGCACCTCCAGAAATGTTTGTGACCCAAGAACACAGTCCTATCAATCGCAGAAGCATGCGAGGAACCAATTCACCTGCCTATTCATTTTGGGGGAGAAAAAGAAAAAAGAAATCACGGAAGATTTCTAAATCCTATGTAAGTAATCTGCCACTGACAAATCAGCAATATGGCCATATACGGCAACGCCAGAGCACATGCCAAGTGCTGAAATCACTACTGGTGGTTTTTCTTAAGAAGAGGTTTTCATTACATGATAAGTTAGAAATACAACAAAGCATTAAGTCGCTCATTTTCTTGCCAGCTACACAACCTTTCCTAACTTACTTCTTCACCTAACTTTCATAAATCCTTTGGGAAACTTCCTCCTGGAGCTCCACTTCAACCTGCTTACAAGGAGAGGATTAAGTATACATCCGGCAGCCCAGGAAGCATCCTGGCACAAGGCAGCTGCTTCCCAGCAGCGCAGTGGAGAAGCTGAGGCTGGGCTGGAAGCAAGACACATCTTGCCCTGGTGCGAGTCTTTAGCACGGTGTCGTGGCACAGCCGGCAATGCTGCACGGACAAACCCGTGCGCGTTCCAGCTTCCTGCAAGGTGACAGTCTCATTTCAAGAACAGCTCCCTGTGAGGGTTAAAAAACGATGGTGATAACTTACCTTTGACTTTTCCTTCGCTCTCTGGAAGAGCGTCCCAGGAGGCGGCGACAGAGGTCGGTTTGCCTTTTAATGGCCAAACATCCAGATTTTCAGGTGCGCTGGCAGGAGCTGTGAAACAGCCACAGGCAAAGGAGGCAGCTAAGAAAGGCTTGCTAACATGGCATATACTTCTTACTCCTGCGTCTCATGGCAGAACTTTCTATATGACCATTTCAAATAAAAACACTGAAGTATACAAATGGTTCAGGTCCTTGTGTTCCTATGTTATATCTCTGTACAAGGTCCCTAATGTGAATTTTTACTGTACGTTTCTGGGGACAGGCTGTCTGCACAAGACCGCTCCCATGGCTTAGCTGAGCGTAAAGCTCATGTAATTTGGTTGTTATGGACCACTTCTCCTCTTTGTACCAAAACTTGAATATTCTCAGTGGCAGAGACAGAATTTAGAAATTACCAGAATTCAGCCCCAGAAATACCCACACCAATCTCTCACCTGCTCTAACGCTGTCACAGCAGCAGCCCCGGACATGCTCACCAGGACCTGCTCTAGGGAAATAGGCAGCAGCATCATGGCTGTTTTCATTTTTCTGCTTATGCAGGCTATGCCTCAAGCTGGCCATATTTTGCAGCTTAAATCCTCAAAATTTGTATTGCACCAAAGACCTTTTTGATACATACCCGCTTCTGGGGTCCGCTGGTAAACAGACACGCTCCACTTGCCTTCCTTTTCTCCATCCAAAATTTGGACAGCAAATTCATACATGGTGTCCGGCATCAGATTCTCCACCAGTGCCCGCCGGTGAGGCACCCGCTTGTAATCCCACCGTGCCGACTCCCCCTTCTCCCGATAGCGAACATTGTACTGCCTGGGATTAGAAACATGGGAGGTAAAAGCCACGCTGCAAAAATAACAGCGTTAGTAGAATCAGACCGGTTGTTTCTGCCTTGGCTAGCCTGCTGCACAGGGAATGGTGAAGAGTGACAAGTAAAGCCTCTGGTGCTTACTTTGTCGTAAGAACAGATCTTTAAAAACAAAAACAGAAATACAAAAATAATGCTGTGGCCCAACATTTGCACAGACCTCTAAGGACCAGAGACCAGGGGGAGCTCCAGTGGGGTAAAGAGGTTAAACGGTCCCATATTTACTCATACGAGGTTTCTAACTACCAATCACTGGTAAGCAAAAAGAAATGCAAATTTCTACCTTTCACTATGTTCTCAGGTAAATTATTCCAATAATGAACTATTAATAAATAAATGCAAACCAATCAGCAGTCATTTTAAAGCAGTTCATCTTTAGTGTGTATTCACAGAATCAGAGCAACAGAATAGTTGAGACTGGAAGTGACCTCAGGAGATCTAGCCCAATCCCTCCCTGCTCAAGCAGGGCAGCCTAGAACATGTTGCCTAGGATCGTATCCAGATGGATTTTGAGTATTTCCAAGCATGAAGACTCCACAATCTCTCTGGAAAATCTGTTACTGTGCTCAGTCACTCTCACAGTCCACAAGTTTTCGTCTTATATTGAGACAGAACTGCCTGTGCTGGAGTTTGTGCCCACCACCTAGGACTTGCCCTATTGCTGGGCACCACTGAGGAGACTCTGGCCCTGTCCACTTTGCACCTTCCCTTCAGATACTTTTACATATTGACAAGATCTCCTGCCAGTCTTCCCCACTCTGAGCAGTCCCAGCTCTTGCAGCCTTTGCTCATAGCAGAGGGCCTTCAGTACCTAAGCAGCCTTTTACAAGCCTTGCTCCAATATCTCCATTACTCTCTTTACTCTGAAGCCCAGCACTCCAGTGCTGCCTTACCAGGACCGAGCAGCAAGGGAGGATCCCCTCCCTCGACCTGCTGGCAACACTCTTCCCAATGCACCCCAGGACAATATCGGCCTTCTCGGCCCCAAGGGTAAGCACCCAGCTAATCACCTATTTGCTGCAAAGGGCTAATTACCTATTTGCTGCAACCCTCTTCTGTTTTTCATACAGTGGGTCTGTCCAAACCACGAGCACAGACTGAGAGGACATAACTCGCACGCTTATGTCTTGTGAAACCTCCACCTCGTCCTCCTCTGGAACGGCAAAGTAAAATAGCAAGTCAAAAACAAGAACGCTGGACATCTCTGTAAAATTATAACAGTCTTCCCCTGACGTTTTAAAAGGCATATAGCACAGAAGTGTAACAGAGATGATGGCAATTCCTGTATAATGTACATTTCTGAGCATTTCAAATGTGCTGTTTGAATTCAACTTTTACATTTTTTATGGTATACAGGACAAAAACATATTTTAAAGTTCTGAAAGGAAGAAATACAGTCATTGAAGGAAATCACTGAATCACTGAAGGAAAAGAATACAATCATTGAATCAGTTTGAAATTATCAGAATAGTTTTGGCAAACATTTTTACAAAACTTTAAACTGAAGTTAAACTAAATTGATTTTCTGAAGTATTTTGATTTTGGTGAAGCTTGATTTTCTATCTGTTCATTAAAGTTATTCCAGTCTGCTCTAGAGACTTCTCTGACAAAGAGATTCATTACTCTCCTTATTAATGTGACACTGACTATTCCCAAATACCTAAAGGCACAGAACACATAGAGAGCAACGCCCCAGTGCCAGTCTTAGAGAAAAGCAGTATTATGAAAATGATGACACCTCAGGAAAGGGATCAGTAAACTCTGGAGTATGCAGCACTAGGACACCATCATTTTTATGCACTGGAGAAGGGCTACACAAGCTGCAAGGTTTAGCATTTCACATATAGCTGCTCTACTGTTTTCTGTAGACCTGGGGGAGAGGGAAAGCATTTCCTTGTGATTTAAAGTAGAAAAATCTATCATTTGGAGTGTCGTAGGTATGAACTTTTCTCTGTTTTCAGCTCAAATAAACTTTCAAGATGCAGAGTTTTGTACTTTCTCTTCCATAATCCACAGTGTGCCTGCATAGCACACTTCATTGGTATCAAGCCAGCACTTACTTGATTTTTCTCTTTTAATATTTTCCATGATATTTCTAATTTTGGTTGTATCAAATTAAGCCATGACTGACAGTTCCCAAATAATATTTTTCATCTGTGTCAAAACAGTTGAAACCCTCTGTAACCCCTGTAATATTCTCATTGTAATGCAATGGGTGAGATGGTAGCCCAGGCAGGGAGATGACTCAGCCTCTTGGATCCTTTTTAACTATCCATTACAGTGTGCAGCATTTTGTTTCCAAGGCAAGTCACCATTTCTGCTGTCCAGACTCAATCACCTGCAGATCAACCCCCCATGATATGAGGCAGAGACTTGGCAAAGATGTACATGGCTCTGGAAGCCCTGGCACTGCTCCTGACTGACTCCTCTCCTGTGGTCACTGCAGTGCATTAGGTCCGCCAAGAAGAGGAGACTAATATATACATACACGTATGTACAACAAAGAATCAAGCAATCATGTTGCAACCAATATTATTAAGTCCTGCTTGAGCTAGAGCAGCAGTCAGAGACATCCAGCAGGCCCTGTGGTCCACAAAGTATCTAGCCGGTCTTGCACCAGAGAACTTGATCTAAAATCACAAAGCTAGCTCTTTTGATTGAAATGGTCCCAGGACTTCATGGCAGATGTGAAAGAAACGTACCTGTGACCTTCCTCTTAATTAAAGATGACCTATATACAGGTTGACTCCGTCCTTGGGAGTTTCTTGATGGCAGTGAAACCACATGAACTGATTCAGAGGCTGTACATGTGAGAAAAAATAGAAGGTTTTTCTGTAACTTTTTTCATAGCAAAAAACAGCAAAAAGTTTACTATTTCTTTTTCATTAAAAAAGCCTGTTTTATTCTTTTCTGTGATAAAAGAAAAAAAAGAGAGAGAAGCTTCTCATAAAGGTAACTTCTTGGATCCATGCTATCTTTCTCAGAGATTTGAATTTGCATGCAGCAAGAACAATAGAATCCATATTTTAGAGGAAAAGCACATTGTTAAGAAAGAAAGAAAAAAGAAGAAAAGAAAGAAGAAGAAGACAGAAGAAAGAAAGAAAGAAAGAAAGAAAGAAAGAAAGAAAGAAAGAAAGAAAGAAAGAAAGAAAGAAAGAAAGAAAGAAAGAAANAAAGAAAGAAAGAAAGAAAGAAAGAAAGAAAGAAAGAAAGAAAGAAAGAAAGAAAGAAAGAAAGAAAGAAAGAAAGAAAGAAAGAAAGAAAGAAAAACAAATTGTCTTTAAGAAAAAAATTACAGGAGTCCATTCAGTGTAGGTCTGAGTATCTCTCATGATCATTTCTTCATTATTTAAAAATACACTTGTTCTCCCTCTTGGGAAAAAAGTAGTATAAAAACAATGAAAACAAGAGGTAGGTGCTTAAAACCTTATTGCACAGTATTTCCCATCAAGATTAAGTACTTTATGGAACTCTTACTAAGTCACAGAAAGGATTTCCAGTAACTGCATCGATCCCTGGGCACCAGGACATCCCCAACTGTGCTTGGCAGTAGCACATGCAGAGCATAAAGTGTATGGGGGAGTTTCTTGCACATACTCATGGGGGGCCAGGCTTTGGGAGCCCTTCGGGAGTGCAGGAGGAGGATGAGGAGGCAGTAGGAGGAAGGAGCTGAGCAGGACACCTCTGGGTCTGTCCTCCTCTATATAGTAACACAATAGCAGTATCTCTGTACAACAGCAGGACTACCTAGTTTCATGTTCACGGACTGCCTTTATAGCTACTATCCAGTAGCTATGAAACTGCTGAAGAAATTCAGAGCACAAGCAACAGGAGAAGCAGCAGAAAACAGAACCTAGACCACCATGGAGAACTTCAGACCACAGAGGGAACTGGATTTCCAACATAAAACCTGCACGGATGTGGAAAAACTGGCAGTCACCATATGCCTCTTTCCAGGGATGATCATTGCATAGAAAGATGAAAAAGTGAAGGAATACTAGAAAAGGAATAAAAAATGAGTAGGAGATTTGTGTTAGGAAATGTTCTAGAACTCTGGAATAATTAATAAAGATGACTTAGGACTTTTCTCTTTCTGGCCAAATTGAGATAAAGATTTTATTTTTATACAAAAAGAAGAGGAAATAGATACTCACATTTCAAGACCAAGAACTCTGGCAGCCACACGTAATTTTGGAATCACCATTAATTTTATAACCTTAGAACAGCTCACCCATGGGATGAGCTTCCAGCTCATATGAGAGATTTTGGGGGCAATAGTTTTAACCTTAAGCAAAGGCATTCAAACAGCAAAAAGAAGATGAAGCTTCTAGGGAAAAGATTCAGACAACACTAAGGAGTGGACACCTATCGCTCAGAGCAGGCTAGAGAAATTTAGGCAGCCAGAAAGGAACAGGGCAGCCAGTGACATGTGGGGATGGCACAAACAGAGGGAAATGCTCGGCCTCTAAAGAAGCATATCTGTTGCAGTTAGCTAGAAAATTCTTTAAATACATGGTGACATCTAGGCTACAAGCATGAATCACCACAGTATGGCAGAAAGAGGGAAAACATACAAGAGGTCAACTTGAATAACTCAGGAGCTCTTAATAAGCTGGAACTCAGAATGGAATTGCAGAGGACATGGTCACAGGAATGCAATGCTCAAGCACAGAGTCTACAAAACCATAATGTAAGATCTATGATCACCAAGTGGCAACAAGGGAGCAGAGAGGTGTTTTTTGCCTGGAGAGCATCCCTGTGAGGTACTGTACACGAAACGATATTGAAGCACCCGCTGGGCTCACGGGCAAGGGTAGCCTGGCACCAGCTGAACTACGTGGCAGGAGGGAACTTGGCTTACCCAGCTTTTTTGCCTCCTGGTTCTGTCGCTCCTGCGGCAGGGGAGCGTAGCTCATCCTTCGGCTGCTTTCTCCATACCCACGGAGGTAACCTTGGGACCTGCCGCGCACACCCCTGAAGCCTGCTCCGTACGATGGCTTCCACCGAAACGGTGAGCTGCCGTCGGGGGACCGGGCGCGCGCTCTCACAGGTCTGCTTGGCACGTCCTTCTCTTCAAAAAAAAAAAGGCAAACACACAAAGCCCCTCAGGATTACTACGAAGCATGCGGCACGTACAGCAGCCTACAACAGTCTAACAGTACAGTTAAGTCTGTTGCAAGCTCATTTATGAAATAACACAAGAATAAAAAGCATAATTTTATACCTCTTTAATTTTTTTAACTTTTGTTAAAGTCCAACTTTAACAATAAGTTTTCCAAGTGGGATATACAATGCTCAATAGCTTCTTTCCAAGGCACTTCAGTCAGACTCGTGCAAGGCACTCGAAGTGAAAACATACCATAATACAAGGATGCCTGCCAGAAACTGTGGATGTCTTGCAGCTTTCCTGCTTCATCTTTTCCCTTTTTCTTAATCCCCTTTCCATAGTACAGGCATACCAGTACATTGCTTTTTGGCAAGTGCTAAAGGTCACTGTAAAATGAAGCACAGAGCCATACCTCTATTTTTAAACTCTCATTTAGAAAGTCTTCTACATTAAAAGCAGGTTCACTTCTCCTAATCCATCACTAATGGTTCTGCTTACTGACAGCCCCATGTTTAACAGGTCTGTCTGCACATGCTTCAGCTCTAGACGTTAAAGTTCATAATCACAGGCTCCCCTTATATAACCCCCTGAGCATCCAGCACCGCAGCAGGTGCCTTACACAAGTCATGTGCTTTTACATTTGCTGATAAATTAGCATCTCTCTTTTACAAAGCGAGACTGATGCAAGGGTAATTCAAGTAACTCATCCGTTTGCTCTGAACAGCTTTTCCAGTTTCTGTACTGTTCTCCATCATGTATGGACTGCATCATGCGAATGCACAGGCTGCAAGCAGAGACAGGCAGAAGCAGGAGGAAGAAGGGCACTCGCTGCACCGGCAATAACGGATATCTCCAAAGCCCTCACTACAAGTGATGAGCTGAAAAGTGCCAATCAGCAAGTACTGATCAGACTGATCAGCCACCAAAACAAAAAAGGGGTCACAGTGAAGAAGAAATGCCTTCCCACTCGGCGCTCCAAAGCGGGACTCCCTCACTCTCCCTGGGCAGCGGCACCCCGGAGCTGTGTGGGGTGTGAGCAGAGAGCTCGGGCTCTGCATGTAACCCCCCCCACCCTGCCTAGCCTGCCTAATGCAGCTGCAGCAAGGCTGCCGTTCAAGAGAGGAGAGACTCAGAAACACCCGCCGGCCACAGAGACCTTGACAGACAGCGCAAGAAACCCTGGCGGTGACCTAGCCATGGGGGACATCTCTGCCAGGGCCTCTGTGCCAGCCAAGCCAGCGCAGAGCAAGATCCCTTTTTCAGCACCAGGTCAGGCGCTCCTATCTCTTCAGAGCAGCCCGTGAACATGTATTTGACTTTAAGAACGTATTTATGTCTGCAGGTCCTTATGCATGCTGAAAACAGGTCATCTTTAGTATTTCCACCTATTGGCATCTCCTTGAATCCAGCCCTCCTTCACAAGCTCTAGATCTTGATCTGCAGACAGTGCTTCACAGGAAGAGCAGTGAAGCCCTGGAACAGGCTGCCCAGGGAAGAGGAGGAGTCACCGTACCTAGCAGTGTTCAAGAAACGTGTAGATGAGGCACTCAGGGACATGGTTTAGCAGGCAGGGTGTTGCAGGGTTTATGGTTGGACTTGATGATCCTGAAGGTCTTTTCCAACCATAATGAATCTATGATTCTTTCACTCTTCCAATAAATCTTCTTCTATTAAATTACCCTTTGGAAGGGACTATAGTGATTCTCAAAGATCCCCTTGAGAATCTGATGAAAAACATTAAGTTTGAGTACTGATAGGACATGTAACACAGCCAGAGAAACAGCACCCTCCCTAGGAGCTCCACCTTTCTACTGAAATGCTAGGCAGAAGCTCAGGGAGGGGTAAACCTTGTCTTCATATTTTGCCTGCAGAGAGACAGATCATCATTTTAAATGTGTGGACTTCAGTAGCTTCTCTCTTCCAGCTACTGCCTGTTACTCCAGGAAAGCAAAGCATCTATGAACCCTGATTAATCAGTCAATTAAGCCAGGTTTACACATGCAAAAACATCCGGATGGATGTTTTATAAACAACAAAATACTTTTAGATATGCAAGAAATAGAGTTGATTTTAGGAGACTCTCTTCATACCTTTCAAGGAACAAAAGGATGCACCCAACCCTTAGTAAAACACCACCTGCTCTCACACAGCTTCTTTTTTCGCTCTCCTGAGTAGCTGCTTAATACAGGTTTCAAAAGCCTATTAGTTACTGTCCTCCCAGGTATCCAGCTTCCACCTAGAGTATCACCATGGGAAGTAGAAAGCAGACAGAATTCCACCTGGAAGAGCTCCAGAGGTCTTGCCCAACCTCCTGCTCAAGGAGGGATGAGCACCAACACAAAGCTCTGACTTTGCCACATTGATTCTTCCAAAATTCCACGGATGGAGATTGTGCTGCCTCTTTGTGGTCCTGCTCCAGGACCTCCTCCCACCTCACCAGCCTATGAGGGTGGAAGTTTTCCTAATGGCCGGCCCAAATCTCACTCTTTGCACCCTACCTGCCACCACCAAGGGCAGTTGGTTCCAACATGATGCCTCTCCAAGGAGCTGCAGGCTGTTGTGGGACCTCCCCTTACCCTCCTCTGCCATCAGCACCCGCAGCCCTGGGCAGTGAGGAACAGGAACCTCCCTCGACCTGCAGCCACGCTCTCCTCGTGCACGTGCCTGGTGACTCTGCAAGGGGCCCGGGGGCTCAGCGTGGTAGGAAGCGAAGCTGCAGTTGATCAGCTCTGCTCTACCGAAGCCACAGCTTTCCAACTGGAATTGCAATAAAGAGTTGTCAGGGACAAAGGATACAAAAGGAACTAACCCAGCCAGAAAGCCATATGGAAAGTATTCAGCTAAAACAAATGTGGCCTTAGGCAAAAAGAAGTTTATCAGCTCTAACGCTGAATGAAGAGGATTGGCACCGCTAAGATTTTAAAGGCAGGACTTTCAATTAGTGTCCTTGTGGTAGCACCATGCTTTACTGCACATTGCTCCTGTTTCATTAGCTTACTTTGTGCTTACTGCAGTTTGATCCCAGGTGTCTGAGGGCATTCAAGATCAGAGCATGGTTCAAATAAACAACTTCGCTGGTAGGTGCTGACTCACCATTACCAATATTTATTTCTGAGTAAAATGTGTGTCAGGCTTGACTGGAAGGTGATTTTTTGGTTAAAGCCAACGAGAAACAGAGGGAAACTTGCCCGCCTTGCTGGAGCTAGCCAGAAGCCTGGGAGCAGGCAAGCTGCTCTGGAGTTCAGCTCAAGGCCCCGACCGCAACCCCTCGGAGGCAGACGGTGAAGCTGGGTCCGTTTGGTCTCACAGGGGCACGCTGCAGAGCCCGCACTCTCCAGCCATCAAGACCCTTGCCACTCTTCAAGTCCCTCAGGGGGCAGAAAATCACTCCTTCCTGCTGTCACAGCCCATTTCTAGATGTGCTCTCCTGTCTTCCCCTGTAGTATCAGTTCCTGCAAATAGCCTAGATTTCCATGGGAAGGATAACCCTGGGATTGCAGAGGTTGAGTAATAAGAATAGTTCATTGCAGCCTAAAGCTTGATCTTGCAAGCCAGGCTCATTTGTCTTAAATATATATATATGTATAAATATAGTTGTCTGAAGCACGCACTGCTACTTAGGAGAGAAAAAATAAATCTGATCCATCATTCGAAGTCATTCAGTCCCCAAACTAGCCCTTTCTATGAGGATCCTGAACTCTCAAGGAGCAAAGGCCTTGTTCAGCTCACAGTTAAATGAGGAAAGAAATAGATGATGCTACCACAGCAGGCCAAGCACTAGGGGACGCATCCCACCACCTCCTCGTGTCACTAGGATCTCATCATTCACTGCACATTCAGGTGCTGGATGAGAATCTGGACACGGCAAGATCTGAACTTGCTCAAGAGCCTGTGTGACAGATTTTGTGCCATGTTGAGCTAAAGAAAAAAAAAAGCCTCTTGAAAAATCAAGGCATTACTTCAACCTTAGCTTAAGAGAGACGAAAAAAAGTCCAAGAAAACGAGAGGTTGAAATAAATGACATAAAAGTTAGTGAAAGAACTACTGTAACAACATTAAAGGTGACACAGAAACAGGAACAGAAATGGTAGGTTGATGTGGAGTGGAGGAAACATACAGCTGAAGTTAAGGGATAAGTAGCATGAATGGAAATGAGAGACTATGCAGCGCTGGAGCCATTGGGAGGATGCTGAACTTCATCCACTTCCAAGGACAAGTTGTCCAGCCTCTTCCAAACAGATGAATGTCATAAAAATTGCTTCACTTAAGCACAAATACCCGCCAGACACACAAACCTACACAAACCATCAACCTTTACCAACGGAAGGACTCAACATGTAAATCAAACCCCACAACTCGCCCACTTCTCACCTCACAAGATGAGCAAGTTGCACTACTCCTCACTCTGAACTTCAGCACCACAACTCCATCTAGTCCTGGCGAGCCCAACCCAGCCAGTCCAGCCTGGGACGCTGTTTCCTTTCAGGGGCCCTCAGCACTGGGGGGCATTTCCAACACTTCCCTGAGCTGCAGTCCGATCCCACCACTCACCTCTTCCCACCATAGATCTCTCGCAATGGTCTGAACTTTGGCAGGCTGCTTGGATCCTCAGAGAAAAGTGGTCCTAACAGGTCCCAAGACAAGATATCAGAGCAGCATGAAAATTGCACCACTGACAATTATTACAGTGCCTGTGGCTTTCAGCAGTTATCATCCTATGAAAGACATTAGATCTGATGCTTTCTAAAACCATTCAGGATTCCAGCTGTCTGTTCCCCATCTAGCACCTACCCTGGCACCTCAGGAAGTCAATTGGACTTCAGCAAATTCTTGATGAGGTCCCAGAACAGTAGCACTGAAAAGGCTGGCTCTCAAAACCCATTCACTCCCAACCCTTTTTCTTTCCTAGAAAATATTAGGATTAACAATCAAGTGTTAGTGGAACTGAAGGCTGATTTTTCTTTGCCTCCTCACTATTTGCCCCTTTTGATATGTCTACGTTTTCAGTCTTGGTTCCAAAACTGATTTAACAATTCTATGGACTTGCACTCTAGATGAAGCAAATCAACCTGGATGCATCTTAAGACCTCATCTAAAGAACCACCTGCAACTGCAATAAAACTAAAACTAAATCCTTTTCTACATTCAGGGCAGTGAGGGGGAGTCGGAGTTGCTATCTTCAGTGCAGAAATCCAACATTAGCTATAGCTGCAGGAATTTGTGTATAGGATCTTGACCCCAAAAATGCAGTGCCGATTAAAGCCCTGGTATGGGATTTTCATCATTGAAACGTCCACTAATAATGCCAAAGTTTCTGTGTGTCTCACGACTGTGGGAGAACATTTTATAAATGATGCAAGTACAGAGCCTGAGGTCCAGGCTCTGTCTAGCTTAGGATGAAAAATCCTCTAAACAACCACACAAGGAGGCAACTTGGACTTGCCAAATCACACAGACTCTTCAGCGGGCCTCATCCATTATCTAGCAAGGAAAAAACAAATTAGCTACCAAAGAAAAGGAAAGTAATGACCCCTTGTTATCAATCCATAATTGTAGGGAATAGTTCCCAGCCAATCCCAACCAGTCAAAACCTTTTAAGATACAAATTTCACAAGTCATTGAAGTTTGAAGCCACATTATCAAGCACTGTCAATTCACCACCACAATTCTAGGTTCTAAATGTTTGCTTTTTCCTTCTCTAATCATCAAAAAGCTTTTCTACATTTTCCTCCTATGTTTCATTACTTCAAGACTGGAAAATTGGATCTATAAAATGTGTTCTGCTGCAAAAAGAAAACACATTTGGCGAATAGTCTGTAGACAACATGCATACAGCCTATAAACATCTAACCAAGCTCTCCTTTCACTTCAGACTGAAGCTGGCGAGGCTAAGCACAGCAACCCCATCACGGAAAAAGCAGTGGCTTGAAGACAGAAGTTTTGCTTGCTTAGAGACAATAAGTACAGCACAGACTGATCAAACACACTCATCAGAAATTACCAAAAACGCCAACTGGCCAATGAAAACTGGGCAGGGTAACTATACCGAAACTCACCATAGCTCACACTGCAACAGGAAAAAGTGGAGGGATGATCTGTAAGGAAGTTCTAGGCATCAAATGAGACCCACACTATCCGCTGGATCCAAAGCTAATGCTCCCGTACAAAAAAAAAAAAATAAAAAAAAATCTTAAGACAAAATAAAGTGGGCCAAATTGCTCAGGTCACTCACCCTCCTCGAGAGTAGATCCTTGTCTTAGTTACAAAGCTCCTAGCTTCTCCCTAAGCACAATCAATTGTCTTCTGTGATAATAACCTTGCCCCTCTGCCAGTGCACAGAAGCAACCCAGTCTCAGAGCTGAGGAATCCAGTTTAAGGACACTCTGCAGTTTGCTTCCCAAAAGCCACCACCAGAGCCAGAAAAGTAGAATATCTCAGCTAGCTGCACATCCAGGATCTCTGAGATATTTCTTTGGGATATGCTTTCTTTGCTCTGAAGAACATTCAAAGACAGTTTGTAACACGTGGTAAATGCAAGCTAGGGACCACCTTGCCCCTTTTGGGCAGCTTGGGAAACAGAGACCACATCATTGCCCAGGGGGACAGAAAAAGTCATGGATACCGATGCTGCAGAAGGCACTAGGTCTATCACCTTCCAGTGGCATATCACTTTGTACATTCATTTTAAGGACTGGGACAATTCTGATGTGTTGTTTTATTTTTTCACCCTAGTTTAAAGCACGTTATGGGAAAAAAAAATTGCATCTGAACTTAAGGAGCCAGACGTCTAAAGCTCTGTAGTTGTTTGTTCAGCTTCCAATCAAGTTGTTTTCATCAGAAGCTAAGGCAAAATTGCATCTTACCATCCCTCATCAGAAGCAAAGGCAAAATTGCATCTTACCATCCCTCAGAGCCACACCAGAAAGAGAACAGCCCATCTTTCCGGTCCAACAATCCACAAAGAGGTGGCTGCTTTGTCCTCTACTATCAAATATTCTCACTGTTAGCCACCTTCACACAGCTATCCCAAAGCCACATCGACAGAAAGGAAAATAGCAAGAGGACAGACAAAACACTGTAAGAAGATACTTGTTTTCTACCCAAAAGTTAAATGTACTGTGTCATTTTGGCAAAATTTTAATGGATTTTCTTTTTAGCTCATGGCTTGATCTGAGCTCTGTTGAGAAAATGGGAGCAATTCCACTGACTTCAGCGAGGGCTGGACAAGGGCCATCCCCAGAAGAATTCATTCTGCAAAGACATTTCCTGTAACTGGTGCGCCAGCTCAAACAGTGCTGATGTGGCCCTCTAAATCAAGATGTGCTGATTACTCTACAGAAAACTCCGAATCTGATGATTTATTGAAGCTCAGTTTTAGCACAAAGCCTATCACTAATTCTAGCGGGACTCTCTGTGGCATTAAGGCAGTGAACACGTGCAAGAGGATGTATAGGATCAAATAAAGCAGGTTTGAAAGGGCAGAAAAAAAAATCCAGCCGTAGGCTTATTGGATAAGTAGGTCTCCCACCATTTGAAAATCCCTGTCAACCTTGCCCCTAGATGGACTGCTCAGCTCTTTTAATGCCACCAATTGGTACATCCAGCATCAGATCTCTTCCTTGGAAATAAGCCAATCAGTTTAGGCAGTGGAGGCAAGTTCCAAACAAAGCCTTTGTTTCTCCCAGAAAAAAAGCTGTTCCACACATTTCCACTCACTGCTGCTTGGCCGCAGAAAGCAGGGACTGGAAGCCCTTAGCTGCTGCACTGCCCAATGGAAAGTGTGCCATAACTCACCAGGCCTAGCCAGGAGTTTCGGGCAGAGCACCAGCATCCAACGGTAATGTCTGATTTATGTAAAGCTATTCACTATAAATCTGTATACCTGGCACCCAAGGTACATTCCTGTCACTGACACTATTAACAGATGCTTCCAAATACTTTCTTTGAAGAGCCCTTTGAAGAGCCCTCTGAATGCTAATACAGTAGGATTAGGACATTTATCAAACTCAACAATGTATCTCTATATGCTTAGTGTCTATCTTATGATTTACAAACAACTGGCAGTGATTCCCTGAGGGTTTGATAGCACTTGACACCCTCCCGGGGCCCTGCTGAAGCGAGTGCAGAAGCTCCCTTCTAGGTCAGCTCGAGGCTGCTCCGCAGCGAGTCCGGCTGAGGGCTGCGGCGGCCGCACAGCAAGCGCAACCAAGTCGGCATCGCGTGGGCCCCACCGTGCTCTAGGGCAGGAAGGCAAAGGAGCTGAAAGAGGCTGGTTTCAAAATACTTTCCAGCTCGGATCCTCCTCCCATGCCCACATCCAACTCATGAGCTTCACGCACCCCATCACAGCGCACAGAAGAGCAACCACGTTCAAAAGAGTTGTATTAACAAACTGACATTTATTCTCAAATGTTTACTGTTTTTACTTAACAAACTGATCATATGAACAGGCTTCCACAAGCTCCACCATAAAAACAGCATCAGGCTGTTCTGCCTGATGCAGGCTTTAATGCAGGATTCAACATTCCCAGCACTTGTGGGGCAGCCCTCAGCACTGTTGTGATGACAAGACTGCAGCTTTAACTTGCAATTTTCTGCATTTCTATTGTTTAGGGCTTTTAACACTTAAATTCTTGAAAAATAAGATATACATGCACTAACAAACACATTCTAGTAGTACATATGTGCCTGCAAGCTTAACATTTCCCTAAGGTTACATAAAAATTGATATTAAACACTTTATATATATAACCCAAAGATGAAAATTGGGAAAAACAGCATACTTAGGACTTTTTTAAGGCACAAGCAACAATAGAAAGAATACTCCGTAAGGCAGCAGTATTCAAGATATGGATCTGGTGGTTGTAGTTGCTCAGAAACTAAACAAAAATAATAATGCAATGTCATTCAAATCAGTCATTCAAAATAATTGAATAACAAAAATCAATATAATTCTGAATGTATCAATTGGGACTGATAGATGTGGTCCATTATTCTGCTGAGTTATGCAGGGAAAACTCACTTGCTTGAAGAACTGTGGCCAGTATTAAGTTTGGGGCACTCTGCTGGCTCTGAAAATGAAGTGCCAAGTGGCTGCTGGAATTCCCTCACAAAAGGACCACTTACCAAATCTCTGCAAAGGAGACTTCCTGTTGAACCTAGGTATTTTCTGAGGAGTTGTGAGCAGTCTTCTACGCTATCCAAGTTTTTCATATTCCTTAGATTTTCCTGTGTCCTGAAGGACCTGCAAACTGGCTACATGAACATACACAGCCTTCCACTGACTTACTGGCTTTCACTGCCTCTCCTCGAGGACTTGCCTTTGCTATCCTGCTCCTAACCGTGATGCTGCTCACCCAGCACTGCCAGTGTATTTGTACAGGTCTGCACATTATTCATTGGGGATTTCCCCTCTTTCTAGTCGCCGTTAAGACAGAGCTGCCTTGTAAACCTGCTGCCTTGTAGGGCAGATTGGTTGGTTGGATGTGTTATTACGGGAGGTGGAAAAGCTCTGTTTGTATGAGGGTGGTCACCTGGTACATACCCCTTGGGCAGGGTTCATGAGCAAAGACCACGAGACAAAACCAGCTCTGTACCAAGCACAGAAACACTGCTACAGTGCACACTCCACTCTGCATGCAGATGACAGCCACAAAAATCACCAATCCCAGGTCACACGCATGACAGCAGGGTAAAAGCAAGGCAGTCAGCAGGGACCGGACACGTGTGGCCAGTGCAACAGCAGGGTAAAAGCAAGGCAGTCAGCAGGGACCGGACACGCGAGGACTGAGGCTCTGCTAGTTGTGCTTTGCTGCATGCATAAAGCAAGCAACGGAAAATACTGGGCAGTGGTTCCTCCAGCCGGGCCAAGAGCAGCAAAAGCAAAAGCCATCCATTCTGAGCCACTCAGCTTCTAGATTCACTACTGCTATCATCTAAATAAATAAAAAAAGAAACAGTAAAGTTATTTTTTTCCATTTCTTCCTTCCTATACCCATCTCAAAAAGTGCTGTAGAGATGTACATAGAGAAGCACTTCAAAATATTCCTCACAAGCACTCATTTGAAGTCCTTGACTGAAGACTTCATCCTAAGCTCTTCAGTGCACCATGAGCTGAAACCTTGGCAGCACTCTATGCACCCAACATTTTTGAAACTCTGGAGGATGGGGAAAGGAGCAAACCACCGCAGCTTCAAGGCCACTGGGAAGAAAGGGGGGAAAAAACACACTGACAGTCTAGTAAAACTTATCAGGAGGGTCCTGAGCTCTCCTGGCTGAATGACTCACTCCTCTGGGGTTTCCTGCACAACTCACATAATGTGCAATACTCCAGACTCTGAAACATATGGTCTACATCAGCTACTCTTTCAGTATTTGGAGAACTACAGACAGCGGCTCAGCTCAGCAGCCATCTCTGTGAGAACGATACATGACACCCATCCTAGCACCAAGCCCATTGAAAATTTCCAAGTAAACGACAGGAAGAATGAATGGAAGATAGAGCACAGGCCACAGCAGCACATAAAGCATTTGGAACTGTAATTGCCTACAACAAAGTCTTGAATTGCTGAGAGAAAATAGAGCAACACTTAGTAAAGAATGTACTTCTTAAGTCACAAACATTTTAATTACTCTTCTTTCCTTAACACAGAAAAAACGGAAAATGCCAAATATTTAACAGACATATTTTAGAAATCACAGAATCACAGAATGGTTGAGGTGGGAAGGGACTTCTAGAGATCCCCTAGTCCAACCCCTGCTCCAGCAGGGACCCCTAGAGCATGGGGCACAGGGTGGCATCCAGGTGGGTTTGGAAGATCTCCAGAGGAGACTCCACAACCTCTCTGGGCAGCCTGTGCCAGGGCTCTGTCACCATCACAGGAAAGAGGTTCTCCTCACATGGAGATGGAATTGCCTGGGTTTCAACTTGTTCCCATTACCCCTTGTCCTGTCAGTGGCTACCACCAAGAAGAGTCTGGCCCCATCCTCTTTACATTAAAACTAGCTTCTTCAAAAGCAACCATGCAGAGTAGCTTTTAGATGTGCCACTTGACTATGCCTTTGTCTAGATACATCTCCTCCATCCACCTCGCTCTCTAATTTATGTTAGTATTAGTCTACGTTTTTTCATGCTAGAACTAGTCTTTCTAATCTTCCTTCTGGAATCTTTCCAAGACATCTGTCAAGGTCTTGACATCATTTGCTTGCTTACATTTGATCATCTTCATTTGGCAGAAATAATCTTATTTCTGTTGTTTTTCTAGAGAAGGATTATTCTCTTTGACGTGGCTTAACCATATCAGCAGAGAGTGCTGCCAGAACAACTAACAGCACGAGAATCCCTCTTCCCCCGCAGGACAAAGAGCGACAAATTCTGACTTTTTGAGGTTATTCCTTTACTGCCACTTTCTGGGCTATTCTGAGGCTATTGCTCAGGTGTCCAGTCAAAAATCATAGGCAAAAACTGAAGAGTAACAAATGGTACCAAAAGCAGAACTACACCTAAAGCCCTTAATGTTTGATTCTAGTAACAAAAGTTGCCTACAGTGTCTATAAAATGTCTGTAACATTCTAGTGAGTTCAAACTGCAGAGGTGGGTTTTCTTGCAATCCTTGCTAACTGATTTTAACCTTTCTCCAGGCTTAAAAATGGCAGGGCTCATTCAAAGTTTGCTGATCTCAGTGGAAGTGTTTTATTATCATGCCCATCATAGGAAATACGACCTGCAAAAAGGCGAACTCAAATTATCAGAAAAAAAAGAAAGACATGTTGAAAGCAAGACAATAGTAGTGCAAATATATATACATTTATTCTTTTAAAAACATGGTCTGAGCTGCTGACGTGCCAATGGACCTGACAAAGCCATTGATTCCAGCTGATTCCATGCACATAATTGCAGTCCCCACATCCTCAGTAATAAGAGAATACTTGTGCTCCTTCTCTGAGAAGCAGCTGAGGTTTCCCAGTGCTGACACGGCACCACTCGGCAGGACTTGTGGCTGTTTCAGTTGGCAGGTTCCCTGTGACTTTCAGACCCTGGTTAGTGGGCAAGAAATTCACATTCCTTGGCTTCAGTTGATATTTAACTACAGAAATAGCACAAATATCGACTTATAATTTCTTAAGCCCTGTGTCTAAGATAAATCAGAGCCTAAGGCTGCTTTAAGTGGTGAGGTCTGAACTTAATTTGACTGCAATCACAAACATGACAGAGCCTGGGATAATGATAACAGAGCTTGTTTTCCTCTAGATAATCTTTGCATAGGACATTCTCTAGTCCTAGTGCGAAATTCAGTGAAGGCTACAAAACTCCCTGAGGAATATGGAATATTAATCCACAATGAGCTTCTCCTGCATGGCAAGATGTTGTCTGGAGCAAAACTAGCCCCTTCAAAGCTTGTGTCTTTATATTCTACATAAAAAACTCCCATCTCCAATGCATTCCTGTTTTCATATTCATATTCTGTATTTACTCAGAAGTTTCTATGGTTCTGACAGCTTAAAATTAAACACAGCATCTCAAAAACCTGCCAGGAAAATACACAGAAAATCTAACATGGCCACGAGATCATCAGAGCTGCAGCCTTACACTCTCACAGCTACAGTCGTGTCTTCAGAATCACGGCCAGCTGATCCGGACTGTTTTTCCACACTACTTTGTTGGTAGATTCAGGCCTTGACAATACACTGTTGATGGAAGAGACATCACCGCAGAAGAGAAGTCTGCTGAGCACACTTTGCTCTGCACTGAAGAAGCCCATTCCTACTACAAAGAGAAACTTCTCCGAGTGAAGAGGAAGTGGCTTTAAAGCCCATTTCACACTTCTTTCCCTAGTGCATTTGGGCCAGCTCAGAGGTAGAAGAGTCCCATAGGTACAAAAGCACACAGTGAAATCCAGCACAGCAGCAGGAAGAAATGGCACCTTCTGCTAACACTGCTGCTTTTATATGATGCTTCTCACGGTTTCACTCTCAACACGTGGAACAGGAGAAAGCACTTGCTCACACAGACTCAATCTCAATGGCCGTTTCGTTGTTTGCAAAGCTGCCAGTGAGAGAGGGATGTCTCTAGCGGTGCCCACACCCAGGAACAGATGCAGAGCTTTCTTCAAGGTGACAAGGAGGAGGACAACACTCATCCTCCCATGCCGGGGAGCCAAGGGGGCCCAGCTGCACACCAGGTCACAGGCCCGGAAGCGCCCTTCTCTCCGCCGTGGACCCCACGGGATGCCGCTTTGCCCAGTCTGGAAGCGAGGAGGACTGGGGCAATGGCAGTGCAGCCTACCCACATCTATCCTCCCCCATGGCGGCACGGCTTGCAGGCAAGCTGGCCTGCCCCCCTCGAGGTGGGCCTCAAAGGAGTCCACAGGCAGAGCAGGAGGAAAGAGGGGCTGTTGTCTGGAGGCCGTCATGCGTCCCCTCCGCCACCACTCCCCGCTTCCCTGCGGCTGAGCTCACTTTGAAGTGCCTTGGACACAAGCCCAGCGAGGATCGTATGCCCTACGGCCCAACCCGGGGCCCTGCTTCCTGCAGGCACGGCCATAAACCTGCCAGGAGGCAGATCTTCCATGTGTGGAAGCACAGCTGCAGACCCTGCAGCGCTCGCTGGGAGGCTAACCAACCCACGGCAGCGTCCCCGTGCCGCGCGCCCGCCATGCTGCGCATGAAGCTCACACCCCGCTCCTCCGCACCGCTCCCAACGCCACGGCAGCTACAGGCGCAGGCAAGCGAAGAGGCCGAGGAAAGTACTGCACGTAGTTACCCTGCTGGGATATACGGACTACGCTCCTGGAACGCACAGCAGGCAGCTCAGCTCTACCAGCCGGGCCAGCTTTCCTCTGACCCCAAGCAGTGGTCACCTGCACCTCCAAACCACCCAGCTTCATATGCCTCATTCATCCGATTCAACGAAGTATCTCTACTCAAACACCTGAGCGTCCTCTGGACCCTGACCAGCGGTTGGCCATAGTGCCACTTCTGTGGCACCAGAGCTGGAGACGAGACCTGCCCTTCCCCGGCCCAGTTCGGTTCGCTGGGTCAGAGGGAACTGGCGGCTCTCGGTCCCTTCATCGTCACAGTCCCACTCTCCAGAGCCTCTGAAGAAACAGTAGGTCCTGGACACTTCAACACCCACCAAACGGTCGCATCGGTTCTTTGTGGAAACGCTAACAACACTTAGCAAGGTGGTGGTAGCAACTAGCTAAAAACTCATGACTTAAACGGTTCTCCAGGTACCCCACACGGGGATTATCACAAAAACAGGTCACTTACGAGGCACAGATCAGCTTTGCATGGAAAGCCTTGACAACTGATACGGTCTGGCTCGGCCTTCGTCTCCTCCTCCACGCATAGGGCTGACTTCACAGAACCGTCCTCACCGGCGGGGCTGGTGCACAGCTCTCTCCCAAGAGTTAACCACGCACCAGCCCTGCGCCCTTGCCCTCTACAGCGGCAAACCCCTGTTCATCTACCAGAAACTCACATGTTTACGTGAAGTCTTTCCACTCCATTGCTAGCTGAAGCGCACGTTTAACTTTCCACTAGAAACTGCCAAAAATTCCTCGGACTCGCAAACTCAGAAAACAGGAATTCGAGCTTCACCACGTGAGCAAGGGAGAAAGTTAAAATTCTCCGCTTTTATTTCACATTTTAAACCATTCATAAATCAGAAAATATTGAGAGTTTCTCAAAGTGCAGGTTTGCTAAAAATAAAATACTGGCTCTGTCAGTGCAACTTTACTCCATGCTTTTTCATAGCATCGCTCAGAGATGAAATTTATTCACAGAGATTTCAAAAAGCACATCTTAAAGGAACCCAGTAAAATCTGTTTATACCTCTCTACAAAAATACAAATTAAAAACAGTAAAATGCTATTTACCTACCAACCATATAATACTGTTTACAGTTCATATATTGAACCAGCCCTGATTCTTCTAAATTACATTATTCTTCATCATTCATTTCAAAAGATCCTTCAAAAAATACACAAATAGCTTTGTACCCTTAAAAGGGAAGCTGGCCACACATGTTCCAAGTCTCCCAAAGTCTCCCAAAACTTGTAATACTACATGAAATGCACGTCAAGGAAATGACAAGGATAATATCAGCAATATTTTCAGCAATTCTGCACTAGGCTGGGCTCAGGTCAGAAATGTATAGGCACAGTTCCTCATGACTGATAAACAACCTTCTTGCTTCATTTCATTTGCAGAAAGAAACTCTCTGCAGACAGATTCAAAGCGATATCTTCATGCAAAGCCCAGGGCTATATTCCACATTACACCTCATCCTACCAGACCTCAGCAGGCATCATCAAGGAAAGGGTAGCAGCCACTTGCCTTAACTTCAGGTAAGTAATCAAGAGAGTAACCAGCACTTTTGCTTATACATCATGCTCTCTCAGCTACCAGCTGGGACAGGCAGCAAAGACTTTAACCAATTTAAAGCCTTGAGAGATGGCTGAACATACTCATGGCTTTGTAGGTTTGGAGAAGTGAAAACACTGGCATCTTCCTTGGTTTGGCTTCAGGATATGTAGACCGGAAAATACAAATATCTACAAAGCAACTGGTATTTTAGCCTCTGAAGCTGAGATTTAGAACTGGTCATCTTCACACGTGCACCCATGTCCCCCAGCCAGTGGGACATCCAGGAAATGGGACATATGAGGGGAAAAAAATCAACCCTTCATGTGCCAAAGCCTCTGTAAAAATCGGGAGAGAAGTGTTAGGAGGAACAGGACAGACCCCAATGTCTACCAGTAGCCTCCACCCTGCTGGCTGTGCCTGAGCTGTGCACAACCTGCTGTCTGCCTTTACCAACACATCCAGGTTTTAACAGTGAGAGTGGGAAGGAAGGGTGGAGTGGCGGAGTGAAAGGGGCACCGCTACTACAGGAGGTTGGGGGAAAACTCCGCTTACCAAAGAGGGTTTTAAGCACCTCTACCGAGAATTAACTCTACAGCTCTGCACCATGCATTTCTTTACTTTTTTTTTTTTTTTTTTTTTAAAGAGCATATATTAGAGGTCAGAATTCACTATCTCTGCTCAGTCTTACCAGTCACCTGTTACATATATTAGCTTTACCTTCAGGGGATATACTGATAGAGTAAGCATTTTTATACATACAGAGGAGTGGGGGGATCTGCTCTTTGCTCTCAATCTTATTTTGTGAACATTGACTGCTGTCTTGAACAAGCACCACTGACATGGTCTGTTAAGCAAAAGCATCCCTGGTGCAATATAACCTAACACTGGCAAAATTAAAACAGAACAAAAGCAATAGGGATGAGAAAAAAAGAAAAAATGGCAAGAAGTATTTCAGAAAAAAAATCTCAATTTGTAGTTGTTCTTGTTCTTACCCCACCATCAAGCTAGAAAGAAAAGTTCTGCCCATCATGCAGCTGATGCCCCAGAGTTATCTTGGGTCTGGAAAAGAAAAAGTCTTCCACTTTAATCTTCTCTGAAAAGGAGCAGCAAAGCTGCTGACCAGGCACTGGCACCAGGCACAATGAGAACACAGCCCTGAATGGTGCAAGCTGCACAAATAGAAAAGCCAGTTCAATAACAACAACATTTCTTCTTACATGAGTATTAACATATTATGGATCAACAATGAGAAATGCGACTTTACTAATACTAGCCCTTTTATTGTCTTTGTTATATGTGCCAAAAAAAATTTGGAGACAGTAGAATCTAAACTCAACTCGGTGACCACAGTTTGGGCTTTTTTGTTGTGATCATTGCTGTTTTCAAGACAATCTGAAGTACAGGACTCTCAAAGTAACTCTCAGCTTTAGAGTCCTAAAACTCTAAAAAATAATTCAGACATTTTTTACCTTTGTTAGGACAAATCGGTGCAAGATGCCACTGAATGAAGCACTGTAGGGAAAAGAGCAGGCCCAGAGATGTCACTTCGAAAGCCAGCTTGGATGAGCACAGCCTGACAGCTGCTGTCTGACTGCTGCGAGGTGACACCGGGCTGGCACCCGCACAGTTCGGAGGCAACCAAGTCCTCAAACGCCAAAATAAATCAAGGCAACACCCGTCTGGCACTGCCTGCTTTGCCTGTTGGCTTGTGAGCTGTGAACATCTCTTCATCAGCCCTGGCCAGGTCCTATAATGAGTTCCTGTTGAAAACCAACTCCTACTTTCATAACAGTAGCATCTTCTGCCATCCTACGGCTTCTGCTTGACTGGCAGGGCACGAAAGGATATGCACTGGGATGTCCTGCACGGCCAGTGCTGGAGAAGTAGCCCTGCAATGACAGCAAAAACAGGGTCCTAGCTGTGAGCCCTTTCCCCAAGCCTGGCTGATGTTGGCAGCACTGAGGAGTTTGCTCTGCTTTGTGAGTAGCTAAGCAGTCTGCTGTCGTCTTCTGGGCTGCCCATCTGCTACCACTCAGCAGCACAAACATACTGGTAAAGCAGCAAAACTCCCCGAAACACAGTGATTTCCTCCTATACAAAGGAGCTCCAAATTACTCAAAAACTCCTGCAAACATTTCAAAGTTTCACTATTTGCTCTGTCATTTTTCACAGGGACTGCTAGTAACAATAATAATAACTTAAAAATAGTAATATTCATACAACAAGTGTAAGCAACCAAAAAATATATATTTGTTGGAAGCCCCTCTGGCTGTGTTTGAGAACCAAATGGATCCTTTCTCATTGCCAACAGCCTGGAAAACGCTACGGCTAATTTCATGCAGACTCTTGGCTTCACGCAGTCTGCTTCTGCCATCCTTACGCACAGCAATGAGCAGCTTGGTCAGAAAGGCTCTGGTGTTAGAAAACCACCATCCTTCTCTCCGAGGAAAGCACCATGTGCAACGGTGGCAACATGTTAAAAAGAACACCCCTCTCCCAAAGCATGCTTTCATTATTCAGGAACATTAACACCAGCACACGGCTGTCCCGAGGCTGCCCTCACCAGTCTGAGGCCCATCCATAACTCGAGCTCTTGCCTCAGCTCTCTGCACCCCATGCCTTTGGGATGTCCAGAAACAAGCACAGTGCCTTGTATGGAACTCAGACCAACATGGTTGTATGCAGAAAGTGTGGCCAGACTAGCATTAATCCTCTTACTATGGACTCGTGTCGCAAGCTCAGTTGGGGCCATCCTCACACCCTGTGTAGCTTCTGCTCAGGGAGACAAGCAACCCCCAAGCTGATTTGAACCCAGCTGACTGCAGAGCAACTCCAGCACTCAGTTCATATTCCTAAAAAAAGAGAGGACACCATACAAAAAACTATTGGGATACAAACATTAGTGTCAATGACAACTTTTTCAAGAAAAAAAAAATCCTGTTTTTTTCTTGTTGGTTTTAAAGGGATACCTACAGTAAGAACCTCCCATCTCCTTTAGGCAGGCCAGCCTTGCTAAGAACCTTCCCTTGCACAAACATCTGAACACAACTAGGTCCCTGGAGTCTTCCCATTGAGCTGGTTTCTTCACTGGTCCAGTTCTCAGAATAAGTGTACTCTAAGATGCACAACGTATTGAGCTGGTGTCCACACAGATCTCACCCTGCCCTGAGGCGTCCACGTGCTCTGCTATCCACACACTCTGGCCCACTGCTAGAAGCTGCTTCCTCTCTCATCTCCTCGTCCCACTCCTGACCCATATACAGATGTTGCCTCCACTCCCAGCAGGGAGTGTGGAAACCATCCTCTCGCAGGAGCTCTCGCGGCACTTCTGGGCACACCAGGCTCCTCACATTCCTACTGCCCCGCACAGCACAGTGGCCTTGTCACCACTGCAAAGGAATGACTGAAGGAAACACAAAGCCAGCTCCCTTTCAATGTGACTAAAGTGATGGTCTGAAGTCTATTTCCATCCCTCCAAGGTCTTATGCTGTTATTCCCATTCCTGCATCACATCATCAGCTGCAGGTCTACAGCCTGAACTGCAGAATATGGTCCCAAACATGGGCAAGATCCTGCAGCGTCTCATACTGTTCACCATGTCTCCCCTGGAGTAATTCAAAGAGCTGTTCCGCTGTGGAAAGTTATTGAGTTTGCAGACATATGTAGCACCCAAAAAATCAGCACTTCTAAGGGCACAACAGGGGGCAGCTATTAGACTGCAGACCAAGACCAGCATGAGAACATATGGTCTGAGACATCTCATGGCAATAAGTGGGTATTTCCCTGCACTTTGCAAACAGTGTGCAGCAGCTCCAATCCTAAGCTGGGAAGACCTTTAGAAAGACTCACCACAAGCCTGATGAGTGTTCCCCTGGCACCAACTTAAGCACAGAGTTAAGTTCCTGGAGGGCTGGCCAGTACAGTAGCCATAAAGAGATAAAAATGGGAAGTCACTGTCCTGGACACAGTGATCACTTCATTATAAACACAAAAACAGAGTAATATATACAAAACTAACAAGAAAATTTGGTTTGTTAATATTGTTGCTGAAGGTTTACACTTCCTAATTTTTCAGAGCTATAGCTATGCAACCACACAAGTGCTTATTTTTCTGTTGTATTCCATTTTCCAATTTCTTTTTTATGGCAGAGCCACCCATGCACAGAGATGCTTTCCACATCTCCTCTATGTACATACGCCTTTGGACATGAGACCTGAGAAACAGAGTTCCAGCATCACTGAAGTGGCTATAAAATCATACCATGTAATGAGTATACAGAATGATAATAAATAATTTCACTCTTAGAACAAAGAAGGAATGGAGAAGAAAAGCAAAGAGAGCAGGAATCAAAAATCACTTCTTAAAAAGTCCCAATTAGGCTCTGAAATTTACTGACTGCAATAACTGAAAACCATAAGAGCTGGGCTACTGTTTTTCCATGCTCTCCCAACCTGTGCTGTTAAGTCTTTTTCAACAAAAAAAACATGGCCTGATCCCTAAGTTTAATTTATCTAGAAGCATCCTGCTGTGTGGGGCACCTGAATTACCATGCCCGGATTTCAGAGAAGGAAACGAAGCCACCAGATTGCAGGCTCCATCCAGCAGAATAATATTGACGTGCTTCCTCAACTACGTTCAGCAATTGCAGGGACCGCACGTGGGAGACGGGCAAGGGCGGAAGTGTTTGACGAAGCCCAAAGGGCCAAAACCAGAACTCGATTCCAGAGTTACAGAGGGGCCCTGGGCCCCGACGCCCTTCTCCTCCTCAAACGGTAGTGAGCTCAGTGTGTTGCAGGGCTGACGTGCAATAACACACAAAACCAGCAGCCTTTTACCGAGGTTTGCTTAAAGCCTGCAGAGATCCTTACAGGAGATTTTGGTCACATCACCTTGTTTTGGAAGTGGCTTAGGTTGCACTGTACTTAACCACCACTGTGTGGGAAAAAAAAAAGCTTGTACTCCAGCATTTTTAAAACAGCGAAAATGAAGTCTAGGTAAGGCAAGATGACATTTGAAAGACTGTCTCAGACCTAGGAAGAAAAATGTTTTTTTTATTGTTCCTAGTCTACCTCCCCACCAACGAGACCTCAGATATTTATCAAAAATGTAGATTAAAAATACGTGCAACTTTAAATCAGATTGAAGTACCAGCCCAGCCAAGCCAGATGGAGCCTTTCCATCACTGCCATTCACTCTTAAATTGTTTGTAATATGTTTACTTTGGGAGGCCAGAAACGTCAAACTAATGGCACCGCTACGACAGAAGTTGGTACAAAGCTTAGCTGACACAGATCTTGACACCGACAACACAGGATCCAGGGCACCTGCTCCTGCAAAGCGCTGCAGGGCTCCTGCCAAGGCCCGAGACCTCCGTCTGCTTCAGATGGCTGCAGCCTCTCTGCACGCGACACAGGGAGCCATCTGCAAAGGATCCAGCACACAAAAATAATCGCACAGTTATGTCACCAGCTTTGGCGTGGCCTCAAAAGGTGATGAAAGGGAAAGGCATCTGGGCTATGCGACCGTGCAGCTCAGTTGTTCCTACAGGGCCAGGTTCTGATGCCATTAGGGATGTCGGCAGGGCTGCTATGTGAGGGGAGACACTGTACAGCAGGAAAAAACGCGTCTAAACCCAGCCCTGCACCTCTTCAGCCCCAGTGTGCATGCCCCAGTGTGCCCAGAGCCAAGCCGAGGCCTTGCAGCAGCAGCAGAGGGAAGGGTCAGCACTGGCTTCCCGAGGTGGAAAAGACACCAGGCCTGGCCGCTCCCGCCGAAGCAAAGCAGGATCCCGAGGGAAAGGGGGCCGCCGTCAGAGAGACCTGGCGTGACTCGAGGGAGATCCCCGGGAGCAGGCGGCAGGTCTGGCCGCGCCGCCAGGGCGGTCCCGTCCCCCTCGCACGGCCGCTGCCGCCGGGGATGGAGCTTCAGCCACCGACCGAACTGCACGTCCGGGTCCTGCCAAAGAGGCCGCCCCGCTGCCAAACACCGAAACAAACGATGCCGACTACTTGTTCTCTCTTACATTTGCCTTCATTTTGAGAGGACCAGCGGAAACCAACGCTCCAGTTCCAGCAATTCTGCATTTTCCCTAAAAAGAGTTTCGGCCAAAAAATTGTAGCCAGCTATATAGCAAAAACATGATGACAAATAACCATTTGAAGATCTGCTCTTATTTTACAGCAGACATCCACACTAGGAAGGACCAGCTTCTCCACTGGAAAAAACAATCCGTTCAACACCAGCGGAGTCAGGCTGGCTGGAACAGGGACTGCTGTAAGAGGTCCAGAGGACGAGACGACTGAGTAACGCTGAAGAGGCTGTGCTGGAACAGCGAAACACGAACACACACCACAGCCCTCAGAGGATAACTTGCTGCGTTTAATGAGGAGCTGACTTGCTGATCGAGTTACTCGTTGAACAGTGCTTACTGAAAATGCAGACCGCTCCAGACCACGTTCTGATATGCTCATGGTTAAATACGGGTATACCTTTGAGGTCCTCTTCCAATGCAAGGATGGCTGGCCTGACTCCCCTATAATACGATTTACATCCTTCATTTGGTGTAACTAGTCACATGCTTTCCCCTCAGGAAAAGCCCTCTTTATTTAAGACACGATTTCTACACGAGGAGGGTCTTTCCACCTCGCCACAGCTACATGAAACGTAAGCGCGTTCACAGAAAGGGAGCCGCGCACACAGGGCAGCTACCAGAGGCACCGTGCCTCTTGAGAGCCCCCGTGCTGATGCCCCCAGCCGTCGTGACGCACAGTGCCTTGCCCAGCACGCGGCTACGGGCAGGCAACCAAGGAGCCCACTGGCCCCAGCGGAGCTCGCAGAGCTCCCTGGATCCGGGCCATGGAAGGGGACGGGCATTCAAAGCATGGCCCGCTGCCAGGGATGGGGCTAGGCTGAGACCTGCGCTGCCAGCACTCGTGATCCCACCATGAGCCTCACCGCAGCTGAAGTTTCTTTCCTCCCCCTCAGAGGGAGCAGCACAGCCAGGCACGGGCCAGAGCTCACGAGTGCCACGAGGGGGATGTAGGGTGAGCACTGCCCATAAAGTGTAGCGTACAACCTGCAAAGATTTCAATTGGCGTGACAACGCTGTGAAGCTGGGGAGGAGGAACCGGAGCCCCCGGAGTGGTGTTTGTCAGCAGCCCTGGCAAGGGGGGCACTACAAGGGCCAGCAGGTGAACACGGTTGGATGTCACCCCTGCTAACGTGGTTGGCAGCTGCTCAGCTGTGCGGCCCACTATCCAAAAAGCCCCTTTTCCTTATAAGCTTGCCTAAAGTTTAAGAGGAACCAGATAAATGTGACACTTTCCAGGTGCTTTTATGTCCAAAAGGAAATGAAGCCAATGAAGGAGGTGCCGTGGACAAGCTCTGCCTGTAGCCAACAAGGAGGGTGAGAGCTAAGGGCAGAGCTTCAGAAGCCCACCCAGCCAGACACGGAGGGAGCACAAAAAAGTAACAGCAACAAAAAAACCAAAACCCTGCTGATTTAAATGTCCCTTTGAAAAGGGGCTGGCAGGGGAGCTCAGTCAAACCTATGTTTTTTCTCTATATCCCTTGATATCTACGGTGTGAAGAAAAGCTTAGGCGTGTGTGTCCCAAAGGTTTGAAAAACAGAGAGCAAAGCAAAAGATCTCAGCAGTTCTTATTTCCTAAGCCTTGTGCTTTTTAAGCCACTGTCTTGATTTTGGCAATGCTTATTTTGGCACTGCAGTTTGTGAACATTCAACACAGGCTGTAGGTTTCTGGAGCCAGCAGCACAACAGAGCAAGCTACGGTATCGCAAATACATATAAATAAGCGCAAACCTGACTTAAAGGCTTAATGCTGGGCCCTGAATAGAGAGGGACCCTTTGGGCTACTTCCCGTTTCTTTACGGGACCCATCACTCCTCAATTTCCCTCAGGACTTAAGATAAACTGCTCCTCAGAGCCTGCACCATCTGCTCAAACATAGCCAAAATACAGATCTTGAGCCCACATGGACATAAAACACTTGGGTTCCAAATAAATCAGAGGAAAAGGAACATCTCAACTTCAAAAAATGTTTCTTTCCTCAGATTTCAGTGTCTCACACGTGGTCACACAAGGTTAATCTCGCTCTCCTGAGCGGGGAGGGGAACAGACAGCACAGGCTGCAGAGGTTAAGTGATCTACACTCTTGAGGAATAAAGAAAACACTCATAGCTCCAAGTAAACAAAACGCCAACTGCACTGGAAAGAATAAGAACACTTTCGTAGCGTGCCTGTTGCTGCTCTGCTGCTGTGAGAAAGCGCAGGCGGGCGGTGTTTTGGGGAGAGAAGAGCAGCACAGCGAGCGCTGGTACCTGCCTCGCGGGTCTGCGCGGTTCGCAGTGCTGCGAGTGCCCTCCCACGGCTGCACAGACGTGAAGGATGCTGCAGCTGCAGCGAGCAAACGCCAGCGCCGAGCTCTCTGAGCGGGGGACGAACCACAAATCTGAACCGTTAACGTGACAGCGACCTACGCCAAACACCAGCTAACCCTCTGCAGCCAGCAGGAGAAGCCACACACAAATCGAGCCGTACCCCGAGACGTGCACGCACCTGGCTAGGGATAGCTCGCTTGTGCAGGCCAGGAGGGAACTGCTGAAATACAATGAAATACTGATCAATAAAGACAGACTAGTCAAGATTCAAGATAAGCGGATCCTAAGGTTACAAAATTAGAAAAAGGTGCTGGTTTGATGGCAACCTCTTGAGTATTTGGCATCACACTGCCAACTGGAGAAAAGGCTGGCCCTAAAAGACCACCAAAACCCGAAAGTGGTACAAAGGCAGACTTGCATCATTGATCTCAAGAAAACAAGTCACCCACAGATCACAGATATGCAGCTTGGGGCTGGCATGTAGCCCACCCAGGTATCCTGAGGGTTAGAAGCCACATTTACCATTTCCGTGTCCACCATGAGACATGTCAGTGTCACCTGAGCACTGTGCGCGCCCAAGAAGGCAGCTATACCTTTTTGATGTATGAATGTTCATTCAACGCACTGGCTGCTCTTGACAAGACACTAATTCCTGTAACAGGGAGACAGAAAACCTGCTATGTCCTCTTCTCCCCTCTCTCCTCCTGCAGCAGAAGCTAGTTGGTTCCCTTGGCCTTCATCTCTTGCCCCTTATTCCTACTGAGTCTTCACCTGCCTTCAGTCCACCCTATGACACTTGCTGGCTGGCCAGTTATTGCTTTGCTCCACGCTCTACTCAGCTCCCTCTGTTTTCCCCCTGTACAGCAGAGCTTCTGAAAGCACCTTCTTAGCCGCACATCCAGCTGCCCTCAGCCCACGTGCTGCCTCTGCTGCTCGAAGGCTGTCCCTGGCCAGCACAGGGACGTTCATGCCTCTGACACACCCAGAGCCTGGTACAGGGCTATACCGTTGGGGCCATTACAGTGTCCTAAATAACCACCAAGATGCATTCCTTAGGGCTAACCGAAATGGAAGATTCCCCTGGGGACCCTCCTGCTTTCTCTGTCTATGTCAAACAGTCTTAGATAAGGAGGGAAAACGGGAGTCAGCTCTGCCGTCTGTAAAGCAGACAGCCCTGCCTGAGCTCAGCCCCTTCTTAGCGTTCCTCCCAGATCTCTCCCATGTGCCTCAGACGGTCCTTGAATACACCTGGTATAAGAGCAGCGCAGGAGGGTCTCAACGGGAGGGCATCTCTCCATCAGTCACCCATCAGGACGTGCCGTGCACGTTTCCACAGGCGGGATCTTGCAGCAGCCACAGAAACTTCTCTAGGCAACACTCAGGGACATCTGCCCTCCGAGCTGGCCCCAGCACGGCACCCGTCTCCAACACTGCCACAGTTTGAGACGCTGCCCACTGCCATCCTGGTCATAAGCCCCACACAGCCGTTCCATTTTGAAACAGAAGCAAAGCCCATGTCAAAGCCCAACACCAGACCTCACGGGGGAAGCCCTTCCCATCCCTCCCGTCTTTCCTCCCTCCACCCTGCTCAGACCCCTGGGCAGCCGCCCCTCTCCCAGGCACAGGGTCTGGCCCCGGGAAGGTGCTGCCCGTGCAGAGCAGCCCGCATGCTGCGGACTCACTGCGGAGCCTGCAGCTCCGCGGGGGCCCAGAGCCCCACGTCCCTCCCGGGCAAGTCCTGGGCCACTCCTGCGGCTTGTGGCGGGGGAGCCCGCAGTCCTCACACAGCGCCACGCCAGGACCTGTGTGTTTGCTCTGAAGCTGGCTTGCTTTTACAGCGCACTGGTGTGCAACTGTGAAGGAAGACACACTGCACTGCGTGGATGTCACATGCAGCACCTTCAGCAAAGTTCCCAAAGTTCTCCGCTCCCCTAGGATCTCACTAGAGATTGCACAGTGAGACCAGTGGAAGCCCGCCTGTGCTCCGCAGAAGCGCAGGGGTCTTCCGCGGAGGCCACCGTGTTTCTCAAGGACCTTGCCCATGCTTCCAGCACACACCACCCCTCCCTCCCTTCCCTCCGGTTTGCCTCAGGGACGGCAGACCCACATCCCCGTGCACCTTCCCCACCGCAACGCAGGCTGCTGCAGCCTCACGGCCGGGAGCGCAGCAACGCCAGGCTCAGCCCGCGCGGCTCGGGCACGCCGCGGAGCCCCGTGCGCGCGGCGCCCCTCGTCCCGGCCCGGCTGCCCTTCCCCGCGCCCCCCGCGCCGCAGCGCGCCCGGGGCCGGCGACGCGAGGGGACACCCGGAGGCCGGGAAGCGCTGAGGGCCCCCAGCCTTCCCGCGGCCGGCCGGGCATCCCGCCACGGGGCTCGCGTGCACTCGCCGCTCTTCGTGCGGGAAGGAACGGGAGGGACCTTGCCTCGGTTTCAAACGGGATGCTCGGCACCAGAGCGGCGTGCAAGCTCCTAGATCAGCAGCGCGCAACCCCTCCAGCCAGCTAGCGAGGCGCACACAGGCTGCGCGCAGGAGGGGAGCGCGGACCTCCAGCTCCGACTGCTCCGGAGCGACCCGGGGCGCCAGAACGCCCGTCCCGGGGCCGTCCCGAGGGCTGGGGAGCTGCCGGCAGCTCCGCGGCGCGTCCCGCTGCAGGGACCCGCAGGGCTCCTCGGCGCACGGGCCCGGAGCCGTGGGCACGAACTCTGGG
>PTEX01000055.1:314046-380284 GCA_003342815.1 Eudromia elegans | reverse complement strand
CCGCCCGCGGCAACGGCCCGGCCTGGCCCGCGGCAGGTGCCCCCGGCCCGCCGCGCCTGGGGGTGGCCTCGTGAGGAGCCGCGGGGGCCGGAGGCGCCGTGGGGCAGGGGAGCCACCGCGGTGCCCTCCTACCCGTGCTGGGCTGGAAGGGGGAGCTGAGAAACCACCCATGGGGTTTGCTTCAGAGCAAAGCAGCAATTTGCTAAAAAACGGAGCCTGAGAAGGGCTGGGATTTGTGCAGCGAGGTCATGCTGGGCACTGCAGCTCAGGAGTGACCCGGGGAAACCAAATCGTGCATCGGTGACTTGTTCCTCTAATTGCTCCTGTTTCCCTACTTCATCACTCTGTTTAATTACGGCTTCGCTATTCCCTGAATCGCTATTCCCAGATCCAGGCATCAGTGAGAGGCCTGCTGGAGGACAGGGCACACGGAGCCGCGGTGGCATTTACACAAAGGGCGGTGGGCACTGCTTAGGCTCAGCTAACCTGGCACGTGAAATGCTCCTGGCACCCTTTAAAAGTCTTTTCTGACTTTTAAAAAAACAACGACTTTTAGTAAAGCAATGATTCACCTGAGCACTGGTTAGCTGTTGATGCATGCGAGGCTTGTGATGCCCAAGACTGTGATCAAAAAGTAGGGGTCCCACCACTGAAGAAACTGATTTTTCCAAACTTCTCTGATTCCTACCTGTTCCTGGAGGAAGGTCATTCTACCAGGAAGACCTGAAAGCAAAGCAAAAAATATAGACCAGACCAACTAAATAGTTGGCTGAGTCCAAAGCAGATATATCCGGGTGAAGATTAATTATAGTTTGGGATCTCAGTGCCACGGAAACCCAGGTCCCGCTGGCCGTTTGCAGCACATGCCCTCCCGCGGGAGGAGGGTCTTTGGCACAGGCTGCACGCTTGGGAATCGCTGTGGCTGGAGACACTGGATGGAACGGCAGTGCTGGAAGGGCCTCAAAGGGGCCTGAGGGGACCTGCCCCCTGGAGCCGTGGGCTTTGCTTGGTGCGTGGCAAGACCGGAGCGTGGAGACGGGCAGGGCTGGTGCGTGCCCCTCCTGCCCCCCTCCTGCCGCGCTGAGTCCCGGGGAGCGCAGGGGCCCTCGGCGGCCGCCTGCAGACACGGAAGGGGCCCGAGCACGTGCGGGCCGGGACTGCATGAGCCCGGCTTCCCACCGAGCAGGGGTGGGAGCCGCGGGCATCAGCAGGCTCAAACCTGCTCGCTGCCTTCACGACGATGGCTCTGGAAAGGACATGTTCCTAGCTGCACAGAAACTGGTGTTTCGGTATTCTGGGAAGCTCCGCTTGTCAACTTGCAGAGTTCACCAAACTGAAAGGGTTGGTTCCCCCACCCAACTAGATCCTCACTGCTCGCCCGGTACCAGCGTGCCCTGTACAGTGGGAGGACTGAGGTATGTGGGGAGAGCATCATCCATCTGGATGGATCTCCCCACCCTGCTCACCTGTGCGCGCTGGGCAGCGTTTTTCATTGAAAAGACATATGGAATTCCGCTGCAAACGTGAATAGCTCGTGAATCAACCAAGATGCCACGTTTCAATGAGCACAGGCTTGTTCCTATGGTAATGTGGAATTTGTTTTGCCTTTCTCCTTGTTCCTGCCAGTGGGAATAAGAAATGGAGCGCTAAAGACATTTGCTGTGATTATCCAGTAGCACAACTGACGTTAGAGAAACATCTAGGATTAAGCTGCAGCCTAAACTGAGACCAGGGATCTTTGGGATTGCTAAAGCTTTCTCTCTTCCTTATGCGAATGGTTCTCTTTCAAGCCACACAGGACCAGACAAAAAAAATCACCAAGCAATCCCAGATCTGAGAAAATGCAGCACACTGTAAGGTTACGTTTTTAATTTCTAGCAGCTCCTTGGGACTGCAATTTCTGGTGCAATTTCTGTTTTCTTCTCCCTTCATCCTCTTTAGAGCTCTGCTAATTATACCAGGTAGTGAAGTGGCTTTCTGAGTTGGGCAAACCAGCTGCTTTACCCTTGACTTCCAGAATGCTTGTCATCAACGCCAAGGAAGGGGAGCAGCAGCCGCTGGGGTAAAAATGGCAATTCCACCAATTTCTAGAGGCGGGTTTATAAATAGAAGAGGCAGGCAGACAGAAGCATGTGGAGGGAACAGTTTGGCAGGCCAAATTGTCCAGATATTTAGCAACCACAGTGCTCAGGAGACAGCATTTGTCTCCTCTGCACTTCAGAGCTGAGGCTGCGGCTCACATGGACTTACCCAAGCACCGTATGGATGTGCCTTCAACGCTAGCTGCAGCACAGGCCCGGGTCAGCACACAGCACCTAAGACTGTACCTGCTCTAGCTAAACTGCCAAGAGCATCTGAGAGAGCTGGTTTCCACACAAACCGTAGTCACAGCTTTGGATTCCCGTGAAGACATAGACCTAAGAAGGCTTTCAATAAATTACAGTGACATTTGCTTTTTTTATGAACAAGAAGGTAGGAATGCTGCATTAAATACTGCTAAAGGAGTTTCTGAACACTTATTTTAATGGTGATCCTTGTCATCACAACTCTGTTGAAGTGATATTGAAAACCCTTACCCTGTAAGCATTTTGTACCTGTTCAGCATTAAACCTGTAGGAATTGCGAAAGATTATTTATATGTATAAGCTCAAGCACCTGTATTGCTTCCAAGATGAACAGAAACATTTTAAGCATGTTAATGATACGATGCTTTGGAGTTGAAGCATAAAACTGTGTTGGAGGGCAGCACAGAGAAAAAGAGGCTGAAAGCGAGCCAGGTAATGCCTCCCAGTCACGTAAAACTCCTAAGAACACCTGGTAGCCATCCTTCTTCCTTGAAGGTTGCTCTCTTTCAGCATGAGCATATGCACAGGTGGCAGAAGTAGAGACAGCTGCCTCACAGCAAAGAAATGATCACTTTTAGCACAAAAGCAATGGAGAAGAAGAAAATCGAGGGTTTATATTTGTGGCAAATCCCTGGCAGTTAATCGCTTATTTGTTGAATATCAAATCTTGGCTGTTTGTCCGCAAACAGTTTCTGAATATATTTGTTAATTCTATCTCTTCGTATGCTTTGTTAGCCTTCCCCCTGAAATCAAAATACAGACTCCTATTGTTTTAATCATGAAATGATTTAGGCCCATATTCGTGATGTTATTTGGCCTATTTACCCAATTCTATTTCTAGGTTCAGGCTGAAAAAATACTCTTGGAGAAACTGGAAAGTTAAGTGTTCCTAAGTTGGAATTCACCAGATGCCTGTCAGTGCAATCTGAATTCTTCTGTGCCCATCTGGTAGACTCATTTGAACAAGAATGAAAGAAGAGGTGATTATGTCCTTAAAGAATGCACCAAAGTGCCCACAAAGAAAGAGCAGCCGAGGTTGTTCAGGCAGCTGTGGATCTGTTCCTTGCTTGGAATAGCTGGTGGCTGAAATGCCGATGCCTCCGCTTGCAGGGGCAAGACGCCTGGCGCTCCTCCCGATGGCACCAAGAGCAGCCACGTTCCCCCTCCAGCAGACCCGGTGCCACCGGGAGCACAGAGCAGCCCTGCCTGCGCAAATGGCACCTGGGGCCACTTGGCCACGTGGCTAGGAGCCTTCTGGTGAGCACCGTGGTCACCAAGCCGAGCAGGAGGGCACCGTGGCCCTACAGCTGCGTGCTCAGGGCGCGCTCGGAGATGCCTCCGACTCATCCTGGGTCTAACCTCTCACTATCTTCACTTTTCCTGGCACGTATTGGGACCAAATGGAAAATCTCATTTGAATCAAAAGCAGTCTAGGGATCTTTTGCTTCAAAGTCAGAGATCAAAAAAGCGTGTCTGTGTAGCTGATCTGGACAAATTCCAATTTTTCATTTTGACAGGGAAACTGAAAAATAAATTATTCCCACAGGCTAATCCAAACTGCCATCTTGTATCTAAATAACAACTCTAACTTCAGAATATTTCCAGAAGATCATCACATTAGTCTACTTATTCTGAGATTCTTTCATTTAGTCATCTCTTCTATTTTTCTATCAGCCTGTCTAGGGAGGAATGCCTCATTTGTTACTGCAATGGTATCAGCCTCCTCCAAATCCTGATTCTCCTTCTTCTCCTTCCAGTACTCTGTCTACATAAGACTAATTACCTAACATGATGGGAGTGGGTGGTGGTGGTAAGGAATCTCTGCTCCTCTAGATTAAACAAATTCAGCTTTTAGAATGAATTAGTGCTCCCTTTTGTATGTTTATGGAAAATGAGATAGTGCTGCACTAGACTGAATTAGTCAGAACAGTGAGCATTAGAAAATGATGGCATGACTCCCTGTTCTTAGCGTATTGGTGCTCCTCTTTATGTGATTGAGTTGATGTAATTCAGCCATGCAATGTCATAACCTTTGCCACCTCCCACCTTTAGCACCGCAACTAATCAGTGGTAAACAGCAGAATACAAGTCCTGCTTATGTAAGTCTTGGCAAATTTTGCATTTAAAGCCTCAGCCATGAAACACCTGTGCTCTGCTTTGGTGTCGTGAAACCGGAGCTCAGCTCTGGGGCTGACAAATCAATCAAAAGCATGGTAGATAAATGCACCGAGCCCTGAAGCTTGCCAAGCTTGGGTGCTTTTGAATGCAGTCCCCAGAGGTGTGGGGCTTCTGCCAGCATGGCATCTGGAGATGGTGTTTCAAGCTATGGGGACTATATGAGAAAGACTGAGCCACAATTCAAGGATGGGGCACTGTGAGAGAAGCAGTTGTGGCTGACCAGGTCCAGGGCTATTTCAGCTGTTGAGGTTCACAGTCAACAGAAAGGGGTATTGAGTCCTCAATGCTTCATCTTGGCAAGCAGCTGTCTAGCAAAAAATGTGTCAGCTTGGTCTTTCCTATCAAGGATTCTTCCAAATTAAACAAGATCTTGCTATTGCTAAAACAGGAGAAAAAAAAGTTGCTTTTTGCAAGGAGCCCTGTACAACACAAGATCACTTAACCAAAAAGACAGGTGGAGTTTCAAATCTGCAGCTCCTGCACGGCTCTGGTATCTCCACACAGCAGTTGGTGGAAAGGCTGAGGTGAAGGAAAGACTCAAGAGGAGGCAGAAGTTGAGGCTCAGCACTAAACCCTGACTTCTTATGCCCGTCTGACAAAATGAACTGATCACCATCACAGCCCCAGTGGAATTATCCAAGTTGCCTGGACGAGACCTTGCAATGCAGACAGGCTTTGGGCCAATGCCCCGTGCGAGCCCGGAGGTGGGGAGCTCCATTGCTGGGGCAGCAGGCTGGATCCTTGTAGGCACTGTGAGAGGATCAGGACAGCTCCATGAACATGGAGCTTCTTTCCCAACTCTAATGAATGTCTGGCGGACCCGTGTAAACTCTGCTGGCTTAGACACTTGGCCAAACTTGTTATCCCTTACTCTCCCCGTTCTCACCATCGAAGAACAAGCTACATGCCCTTTCCCTGTAAGAACACTATAAAATTTCAACTTCCTGGAAACAAGTGTGTATCTTTTACAGTGATATTCCTTCTTTGAGGTTCTTCCTGTTAAAAAGGCAGCCTATTGTTGCACTTCTTTATTTGGCAAGGGAAAAAAAATTGATTGATGCCTTCAGGTTACTTTCTTCCTTGATGACTCTAGTTGTTTTGGTCTCAAAGTGTTTCTTTAGGGATGTTGTTTGCTCAAATTCAGTCCTATTAAGAACCCTTGGAATTCAAATAAACTGCATTGCAGCGCATATCCTGGCAGGCACCCAGTGCAATGAAGTTCAAACTAGTGTTTCATTTAGTCAGCTACCAGACAGAAAGACAACTCAGTAGTCAAGAATAATTCTCCAGTTGCTACATAGCAAGGGCCCATAAGTTTCCTGCTTGTCACATTATTACTCTGTAATGGGACCTGGAAAACATGGTAAAAGGCACATGTTGATTTTCAGAGTTTAGAGGCTTTGAAGCTGTGATATTTAATGCCTGGAACTGTCAGTGTATCTATTACACATCTGGAAGATAAAAGATTTTCAACCTTTAGGGTGATTTATAATGAATTCAAATATTTGCAGTTATTCGTGGTTGCAGATCTTAAAGATATAACTGCAAAAAAAAAAGTGTTGACCAGATGTGACTATTCATTAAGCAGATATATATGAAGATCAAATATCCTCTTCCCCAAATTTGACTTTATATATATATTTTTTTAATTCAGAGGTTCTTAAAGAGCTGTACAACATGTGATATGATGAGTATAAAGCAATTATATTATTATACAATCAGTCACATCTATTAAACCCGTTGCAAACTCGGGACATTCAACGCTAGCTTAGCAGGGGTTCCCCCCGACCAAGGCTGCCCTCCTTTCCATTTACCTGTGGGACTCAGCTGCAGTCCCTCTAGCTCTTTGCACACTTGATTCTCCTGCAGTACTTGATACTTCAGAGTTTGCATTTTCCCCTGCTCTTCAAACAGAGCCCTCCCAGGCAAACATCAAGGAGCCTGATTGCCTAAATCTCCACATCAGCCTGAAGGCTGGAGACGATGCTGGTGTTGGGCAAGCTGGCCCCCAACACGCTGAGGAGCTGGGTCGGGTTTCCTCATGAATGGCCTTCCTGTCACCAGGGCTGTGAGCAAGGCCAGGCCTTCTGCCCCGGGCACTGGCTACTGCCCCGTGCTAGCGGGGCACTGCTGTTAACGTGCTCCACCGCAGACGCTGTTGACATTGGACTGTTACAACTTGACTCGTCGCGCGGTGAAGATTTCCCCGAACAAGCAGGAATGGCCTCTCCTGGGCCGGTGGTCTCGGGCAGCGCGGAAGCGGCATGAAGGGGCAGGGCTGATCCCACATGGAGACACCTTGGGAAGCGCTGTGGGCACGGGGGGCTGCCAGGGGCTGCAGGGGGAAGCCACCAGCACGCTCGGACCTGTGTGGTGAGCAGGAGAGGGAGGGGATGCCCCCCTGGAGCATGAGACGCCAGAGCCCAGAAGCTCCGCTGCTCCTGCTGCTGCCTTAGGAGAAGGGTTTTCTGATGAGTGCCTGCGCTGTGTATTGAAACAGTGGTTTGGAAACAACACAGGGCCAGCCTGGCAAAGCTCTTCTGCAATTTTTATTTCATTCACGGAGTTTTATCCTTCAGCTTTGCGTTACTGAAATTCTTTCTCCAGTAACAATTTTTCGAGACATCTGAACTGGGAGTGTGGATTGTGGATTGCCAGGATCCTAGTGCCAGAAAGGGAGTTTGGGGTTCGGCCTGGCAGGGTGGGCAGCTCGCGATGGTTTGAGCACGGTGCTGCTGCAGGAGTTACCTCTTGTTTCTCATTCTGTTAGGAGTTGCAAGCAGGCTGCATTTCAATTGCATCTGCAAAAGGTCTCCAGCTCTTCTGTACACGTTCTTATCCCGCTGCTCCATTGCACCCATCTACGTACCCTCCAGCACCGCTGCTGTGTCCTGCCAGTTTTCCTCTTCCTAGTCATGCTTCCTCCATTTTCAGCTTTCCTCACAGCTCCTCAGGTGATATCATCTCACCATTTCCACGTCCTTGTTGGCTTCTTTCGCCTCCCTTTTCTCTCTCACACCTTCAGATCAGGTGGTACCCAGTCTCTGCTTAAGCCTCATTTCCTTCACAAAGCCCTCAAACCACAAGTTTCTGACTCTTACTGAACAGAATGGTTCCTTTTCCTCCCATCCTCCCTTCCTCTAGCCCCAGCCAGGAAAATGAAAGAATTGTACTATGGCCTGTTCCCATCAGGACACTCAAAGAAACTTATTAGAATTCATGAAAAGTGAAGCGAAACAGGATGAACATCAACTAGACAGAGGTCACTTTAACAGAGAGCATTCATATAGAGAGATAAAGGGGTGTGACTAATGCCCTTCACATCTCTGCTTCTAGGTAATGCAGACATATCCCCAGGCACACACCTTTGGAAAAGCCCCCACTCTTTCATTCTCCTCTCTTCTCTCTTGCTGTACAACAGGCAGAAGAGCAGGCCATGGGTCCCTGGCGCTCCAGTGGCACCAGAACTAACAACGTGATTGATGCAAATGCTTTTCAGAACCCAAATTTCCTCATGAGAATCTTAGCATTTAAATGCATTTTAAGAACCAAGAATAACACTTTGTTCACTGCATTTCAGGTGTGTTTCAAAAACTTCCTGAGCAAATGGGTTTGTGGCATTAACCTCATAGCTATTTGTGGTTGACTGTTGCCAAGCATGCCCATGTTGCCATGAGCCTATTGGCTACATTGAAGGCTGTAGAAGACTCAATAGACTGAATTTTTGGCCACCTCACTTTACTGTTTGACTGTTTGATGAATAATGCTGTAATACTGTAAGACTTGGATCTTCCTAACAATTTTGTCAGTATCTACATGGCTTAGCTGAAGAAACATGTTTCATTCAACACTAAGGTGATGTCTAAGGGGTCCATGAGAGCCAGACACCTTTCATGGTATCTTTAAATTACAGAGCGGGGCTGTTAGACATAGAGAAAACAGGAACTAGAAGAACTGTGTCCACTAGACTCATAGAGACATTATGGTTGGAAAAGACCTTTGAGATCATCCAATCCAACTGTAAGCCCTTCAACACCCTGCCTGCTAAACCATGCCCCTAGATGCCTTGTCTGCACGTTTCTTGAACCCTGCCCGGGACGGTGGCTCCACCGCTTCCCTGGGCAGCCTGTTCCAGGGCTTCACCACTCTTCCCATGTAGAAATTTTTCCTAATATTCAACCTGAACATCCCCTGGCACAACTCAAATAGTTGGAAAACTACTCAAACTCTCTATGGGAGCAATTGAATATGAAAGTATCACCTCTAGTTCAATAAATCCCTCAGCCAGAAATCACTGGCAGACAGATGACTACTCAGACTTGATGGCCACTCACTCTGTGTTTGTTCTATTCTTATGCTTTTTCCTTTGGCCATTGCAGAAGGCAGGACCTAGGCAAAGGTGTGGTGTAACTTAAGGACAGACGTTTGTGTGGCTGTGGTGTGGGCTGTCACTATGCAGAGCAGCTCCTCTGCTCACACAGTTTCAGTAGGGATGTCACAAATGGAGGAGGCATCAACACCTCTTTGTGCCCATGTCCTTGCGTCAATTCCTTTGCTCCGAAAAGTGGTTAGCCAGAGCTGAGTTCCATTTAATTTCCTAAACCTGAGCCAGCAACTGAGATCTGAGTGGACTAAAGCAACATCTTGTACCTAAGCAGAAAGCACTTAGAAAACTCTTGGGTTTTTGTGTAGAGACCATTGCTGTGTAGCATCCATGTGACACAGGTCAGCACAGGCACCGCAGTCCTCTCCCCGTTGCTCTGTCGTGGCGTCACGGTGCTGGCTGAAGTTCCGTGCTTGAGGCGCTCACCCTTGAGGGTTGCAGGTGATGGGCAGCAAGCAGAGCCTTGGTGGGTGCCACCGTCGCACAGGGAGGCAGCTGAGGCAGGAACATGAGGCAAACCCTCCTCTGTCACATTCGGTGCCCCAAGTCCTCCAGAAGGAAGACAGCAGTGTCTCTCAGTGCCAAGATTCTGGACTTTGGCGTGTCTTAGGTGATGATACTTTGGCTTAGTTAGATTGTGCTGGGACCATTTAAGACTGCCGTGTCTGCGAGGTTTTAGGTCTGGGGAGCTGTCATACACATCCAGAAGGATTTCCTCTGCAAAATCGGGATGAGAGAGACTTCAAACCCTTGAATCCAAACAAAAAAAATCTCGTCAAAAATATCTGCCTATTCCAGTTTGGTTACAAGGCTTAAGCCCCACCTTCTGGTGAATGGGTAAGTTGCAGAAAAAGACCTATGATAAAAGATATCAATAATAATGGTGAAATGTTGAGCATGCACTAGTCTTAAGGCAGAAAAACACCTTTATTACACTTGAAATACTTTAAGAGAATGCACTGATCTCCATCAAATTGTCAACAGGAGGGCTTCAGGTGGCTTTGTAATGTTCCATTTCAAGTAGTTTTATTATGCTACATTCCATCGTCCTCATGTGGTATAAACAGTCATACCATAAAATAAACTTTATGTTTCAACTATTCCTAAGCAAAACAGTTTGGAATACCTTGTTGCACAAAACCTTTCAGTATTATGGTTTTTAATTTTGATGAAGTGAATAAAAATACCATTTGAAATGGTAAAGTTTCTGTGAGGACAGCGAATGCTCCTTGGGCAATGCTGCAGAGCTCGTGTTGAGAACATGGGGCTGCTCTTCGCTAACTGCGTCTTTTCCGTCCCCCACACTGGCAGAGGTGCAGAGACCCGCAGATATTGCTGCTGTGGTGACAGCAACATCTGCATTGCTGATGTCCTTGGCTGTTGTTCAGCTGTGGCGTGGAGAATTAAAGCAGAGAGGTAGGTGTGGGTGGCAGAGATATGGGCACCAGGCTGAAGACCTCAAACCTCAGACCTCTGGACCATTATCTGGGGTCCTCCTCTCCCCAGGAGTCATGGAGGGTCCCCCACCCCGCTGACAGCTTCTCCCTGTGCCTCCCAGCACAGTCTGGTGCTGCTGCAAACACCTGGATCCCTTCTGACCCCTCCAGAGCAGAGGGGTCCTGGCCACCTCCACCTCTTGCCCCAGTTTCCCCTTCCTGGCGTGTGCTGGCACTTGGGGTGTGCCCAGGGAAGAGGCAGGGCTGCCAAGGTCCTCCCGTGGGGATGCAGCACCCTGGGGGCTTGGACAGCATGGCTAGTGGGGATGGCCAGCTGTGGGGAGGGCAGAAGGGAGCTGCCTGCTTGTGAAGGTCTCAAAACCAGCATGCGTTTGGTGAAGAAAATGAAAAGGAAGAGCGGGAGAAGAAGGGGGAGAAGATGGAGGAAGAGAAGAGAGAGAAGCACAAAGCAAGGGACGAGATGGAGGCAGAAGATGAGGAGAATAAAAGAAAGAGAAGTCACTTTTACTGTAATCGGTCCCCAAGTGGGACGATCCAGATAAACAGCAAATCAGTTTCCTCAAGAGCAGAAGGTTTCCCCGTCCACGCAGGCAGGACCTTGGCGGGTACCACAGTAGACCCCTTGCCTCGTACTCCCATCGCTGGGGCTGCGGCAGAGGCCACCTGACACCCGTGGGCATGTTGCCGATTGCCTGCTCGGTGGCGGTTCTCACATGGGCAGTTTGGCAGTAGAGGGGGCAGGACAGGGCTCTTCTCTGCCTCCCTGCAGAGCAGCCGCTGGAGGAGGAAATGGGAGCACGGCACGAGGCAAAGAGGGGCCGGGGTGCAGGTTTGCCAGCCCCCTCTTCCAGCCCCAACCTAGGGCACAGCAGAACACATTGGGCATGCAGGAACACACAGCTCCAGCGATGCCCGGGGCAGGCCCAGGCCCATGGGACAGGCAAGGGAACACAGGTGGACGAGGGAGCCGCCTCAGCATGAGTGTCCCGTGCTCCTCTGCAGGGACTGTCACCCTGCTCCAGCAGCGGAGATGAGGGCTTCCTGCTGGCAAGGCACTGTGGCTCACTTGGCCGTGCCACCGCACAGCATGGCAGGCGGTTCTTCACAGCCGGAGCAAAGCAGCTCCTGAGCAAATGGATACTACCAAACCAGGGAGGAGTTGCCTAAGACTGTGACCTGTACCCCCTGCCTCCCCACTCCTTGCTCTTGGTTGCTCTTGTGCTTGTGCAAGCCCAAAGAACACTGTGCTTGAGCAAGACCCGAGTGTAAACAGACCCCACGGGAGATGTACCCACCTTCCACAGGACCTCTCTGTCCACCAGCACGTGCCTCGTCACTCCATATTCGCTCGGCACGTCCCTTCACACAGGCCACCTCTCCTCTAACAGACGTGCTTAGGAGGCTCCTGGCAACCATGTCCCACAGAGGCTGCCCCTTCCCCACAGCTTCCCCTGCACTGGAGACAGGGCTGTGCATGCCCTCCCCACAGCTCCACCTGCACTGGGGACGGGGCTGTGCATCCCCACAGCTCTACAGAGGGGTTATGCATCCCCTCCCCACAGCTCCACCTGCCCCACAAACAGGGCTGTGCATCCCCTCCACACAGCTCCACAGAGGGGTTGTGCGTCGCCTCCCCACAGCTCCACCTGCCCCACGGACAGCGCTGTGCACCCCTTCCCCACAGCTCCACCTGCCCCATTGCCGGGGCTGTGCACCCCCCGCCCCACATGCTGTGCAGCCCCTCCCTACAGCTCCACCTGCACTGGGTACCATGGTCATGATGCAGAGGAGGAAAGCCGTGGCCTAGCAGCCCCACAGCTTGCCCAGCACAGTGCCCTGCCCTTGGAACCTCACAGCGTACCCGAGTTCCTGCAGTCCCAAAGAACAGAGTTCACAGTGTCGCCCAAGGGCTAGGGGTGCCAGGCACTGCCAGAGATGACCTGGCCCATGCAGGGCCCATCCGCCTCAGGCGGGGTCAGCCAGGCTGCCCAGCGCGGCATCCAGACACCTACGGAGCATCCCCGAGCACAGAGATCCCAGACCCTCTCTGGGCAGGCTGCCTGGGGGCTCCTTCACACCCACGACAGAAGAGTGATTCCTAGATTCAGGTGCTGTTGACTGCACTCGAGCTTGGTCCTCCCACGTCTCATCCTCTCAGAGGGCACCGCTGAAGAGTCTGGCTCCACCTTCCTCATGCTCTCCCTTCGCAGCTGGAGATGCATCGATTTCCTCCAGTAGCTCCGTGTCCCTCCTGTCCTAGGGAGCCCAGCACTGGATCCAGCACTCCTGCAGCAGTCTCCCCAGCCCCGAGCAGCGGGCAGGCGCCGTCCCCTCGACCCACTGGCAATGTTCCCCACAACGCAGCTTAGGGCACTGCGGCCCTTCTCTGCCATGCGGGCACGCTGCTCACGACCCAGCTGCGTCCACTGGGCCCCACAGCGAAGGGAAAGCGGAAAATACAAGGGAAAAAAAATGACACAAGGAGAAAAACGCCAAAAGAAAAGACAGAGAAGGGTAAAAGGCAAAGGGAAAGACAGTAACAGAAATACAAAAAGGGAAGAAAGAAAATTGAGAAACAAAGAAGTGAAAAAAAGAAATTAAGAAAAGAAAGGTAACATGAAAGAAGAGAGGGGAACAGGAAAGACACGGAAGTTACAACAGGAAACCAAAATAACTGAAAAGAGATTTCTTTAAAAAAAGGTATTAAATGCCAAGACATTTTGGATTTTTAGGGCATTGGAGCAGCCAACTTACACTGTGCCAAAACATTGCTCTACACAATAAAGGCTAGTTACAAGGCACACCTTATAAGCATCAACAGCCCTCCCCCAACCTTCCCCAAATATCGCTTTGATATGCAAGTATCACGCAGGCAGGTTTAGGAAAATGTCATCTTTAGCATATATGAGACTTACATTTAGAAAGGGGGCACAGAAACACGTAGGCACAAGCACTCCTTTTCAAGCAGATCCTATTCGGATTAGCGAGTTACCGGATGCCACATTAGGCATGCCTGGTTAATTTATTTCCCGTGTTTTCTATAAAACCCTGAGCAGTCTCACGCTACAGCGGCCGTTCCACCAGCTGCTCCCTGGGCGCCCCGCGCTGCGACCCGAGGCGCGGGCAGGGGGCCGCGGTCGGGCGGCCCGGCGGCCGCTACGACTCGTCGGGCTTGTCGGCCGGCGGCCCGCACGGCTGCAGCATCTTCTCCATGAGGTTGAAGCGCACGCGCGCCTTGCTCTCGTTCTCGGCGATGGCGAAGTAGTTGAGCAGGTCGAAGTGGCCCATGTAGGAGCAGTAGGAGTCGCGGTGCTGGTTCACCATCCACTCCCACTTGGTGGTGTCCGCGTGGCCCGTGCCGATGTACTTGGACTGCAGGTGCTCCAGCTGGCTGTGGATGGTGTAGCGGTCCGTCATGGCGGCGGGCGCGGCGCGAGATGGCGGGCGGAAGCGACCCCTCCCCGGCCCCGCCCCTTCCGCGACCACGGCGGGGAGCTTCCGTGGCTCTGCGGCCCGCCCATGAGCCCGGGCCGCCTACTTCTTACTCCTGTGCTTGCTCTGAACAGATTTATATTTAAAACAAAACCCGTCAGCCGCCTGTGTGATTTCTGCTTAATTAATCTGTTTAATTTCTGTTTAATGTCACCGGCGCAGGGCGCAAGGGCGCAAGAGCATGCCGGGAGTTGTAGTCCTTGGCCGAGAGCGGCAGCGCGGTGCGCACGCGCGGTGCGCCGCGGTAGGGGCCGCCTCGGGCCTGGGCTGTGTGATACAGTCAATTACTGCCGTGTTAATTAACTGGGTAATGTGCAGCAGAAAGCCACGTCCTGAGCCGCCGGGCACGACCCGGGATACGGCGTTATCTGGACACACAGCACTCGAGGGTCAGCCGCTCATCCAGTGTGGCACCCTCAAGGCACATTGGGCTGAGAGGCTTTGGTTTCATACTAGCTGCTTAATTCACCCGCATGATCAGGATCAGGAAACCACTGTGACATAGACTACGAAGTATCTTGGTAATGGGTCTCCGGGGACAGAACCAGCAAGTGTTCTTTATTTGTCAGGCGACTTCAGCAAATATGACAGAAATACCAGCACAACAGTTCCAAAAGCTGGCGTGGTGAGGCACGGTTTATTGCAGCTCCTGGTGCTGCCTCTGCAAAAACGGGTTTTTACATTCTAAACAAGTGATACAGGAAGCTCGAAGAGACAGAGCTACAGCAGAAATAGCCCTGAGGAGCTATGAAAAAGCCACAACTCTTTATTTTTTTTATTAGCTCTTTACTCAAAAACATAGCACAGTACGTCTTGTGGTAGGCGCCATGCGAGGACTCAATACAGAGAAGGACCAAAAACACGCACGGAGTTTCAGAGAGTCTCCCCAAAACAGGGGTTTGATGGAGTCAGTTGTGTTACATGAACTGAGAGTAACTGCCATAGGTCTCCCACCATTTTCTTTATGCAGTGCAGAGCTCCTGCCTACCTATTTCCTAGTTAGGCTTTGCAGCTGAGCAGGATCAAATGATGCATTTTAAGTAAAAATTAAATGTTACTATTACACAAATTTTATTAACAGATAATATTTTAAGTTAATACTCATTTAAAAGATAGATACAGAAATTACAAATGTATAGAAAATATGTGTATGTAGATATACAAAAGAATTACAAAGATACGTATGCTATTACAAATATTGTAATAGAAATTACAAATACATATGCAAAAAATCTATGTAAAAATACAGAAATTACAAATTGCTACACATTACAATTGTTGCAATCCAGAAAATTACATGTGGAAAAAAATCCATCAAATAAGTAGTCTTCTCTATCTCTCTTAACAAAATTTGCATAACATTAAATTTAAATTGAATTAAATTATGTATGCTTTCGTATGGTAATAATTACTTGTGTTAAAATAGGAAAGGCACTTTGGTTGCCAGAAATTTCCCAATAGGGGAGGCTGTTCTATTTTGTGATCCGTTCCTTGCTGTCCTTGTAAACATTGTGTAGTGAAAAGAAATTCACAGAAGTGCTTTATGAAAACCTAGGGAGTTCCAAAACCCGTTTTACATCGAGCGCCTCAAAAAAGCAAGGACACAGAAAGCACTGTCAAAGCAGTACCCTGAAGTGTAAGGAAGTTCAGAGATATAAATGAGAACCCATTTTGTTTATTACTCTGTAGTTGCTTCCAGAGAGACCAAGAGGAAGGAACAAACCAAAACAACAACAACAAAACACATATGCAGAAAAATGCAGAGGCATTTCACATTTGAGCTTACAAGCTTATTATCAGACTATCGAATTTTACGCGTCTGGACCAAAACCCATGAGAGAATTCACTCACTAAGACGACAAAGAGTAAGATGTGCAGTACGGATTCAGAGCCTAGCACGTATCAAGGCTGAGAGAACGCAAATATATTTAATTTTTCTGAACAGAAAGTAGGGTTAAAGAAATGTTAAGAGAAATCACAGCAAGTTATTGACACCAGTAGAGAGACTGAGTGGTTCAGATACTCACCCAGACTTCAGAGAGATGATGATCTAATAAAGCAAGAAGAAAATTGCATCTAGAGGTAGCCGATAGTTCCTGTTCCAGAAGTCTGCTCCAAACTTTCTAATATTAGAGATCTCCTGTTTCATCACAAAGTTGTTTTTCTCCATGATTGTGTAGTTTTACAATATCACCATGCTTGCTGCAGCCTCAGTCTTTATTCTATAGCTTGCATGGTTTAAAACAGTGAACTATTTGGAGACTGTGTGTGGTGATGGAAAATGAATGTGGATGGTCTTCATCAGGCAGAAAGGAAACGTTTTATTTCGCTACAACTCTGACATGCTTGAGAGAAACATTGGGTGGCAACGACCCACAGAGCTAGCCTCAGATTTGCTTTCCAGTTGCCGTTTTTGGAGCTCTAACGTGGGAAATTTATTGGTTAAAATAATCCACCAGTCTCCAGAATAGAGAAGATGCCCTGAAGCTTGTTCACATCCCGCAGCTGCTCTAGGAGTTGGTAAAAGTAATAGATGAATTAAAGCAAGCAAATGTTAGAATTACTGTTCAGAACAAGCATCCTGAAAGGGAAGTTTAAACCTGATTTTTTTCAGTGAGATTGGTAGCGGGTCAGACTAAATACTGATTCAGATATCCAGAACTCTGGGAATAGGCAGGCAATAAATATATAGTGGCTTTGGTCAAAAACACATTTGAAAACAACGGACAAGCTAGCCAATACTGGGAGCAAAATAGAGACAATAAAAATACCACCTAGCAGACAAGTTAATAATCTCTAAAAGCAATCATTACATTTAAGTTTCACGTGGGAAGTGCCAAATTTCAAAACTCCTGGTTTTGAAGGGTTGCATTAAATTATACGCAGTGAATCTTAATTTCTTCTTCTATCAAGAAATAAAACCTGTTGTTGGGCCACTGGTTCCTTCTTTGGTGGATCCTGTGCAAGGCAGATATCTGCGCCTGGGCACTTACATTTTTATGATCAGGAGTTTTAGGACTTGAGTCAATTACAGGGTAGAGGGATATATGTATGTATGCATGCACATATGTAGATAGTTATAGATAATTATCTCTGAGTTGTAACCAACATATGCTTAAGGTTTCTGAATAATTTAGTATTCTAGGGCATTTCAAGGATTTTGTAATGAATATTATTAAATATCAAGATGTTTTACATTTGCCTTGGTCCCTGGGACCATTACATGTTAATAACTAATTTGTTTATGAATCACCTGGTATTTACTTGCAGAAATGGCACGAAGGGATTTGCTTGAATCCTGGAATAAACTTTTCCGACGTGCAGCCCCCGCTCGGAGGAGGAGGCAGCATGCAGTGGGTCCTGGGCACCGCTGGGTGTCACAGTTGGCATGTCACAGGTGGGCCCCCATGGCCTCGGTTGCCCCGTGGGCTTTCAGGGGCTGCTGCGGAGGGGATGGTGCGAAGGTGACAGGCAAGGGGATGGCGACCGGCCGCTTCAAGATGCACCCGAGTCGTTAAATGTTGCCCTGGTTCTTTCTGTAGTGGCATGAATAACACTAGTTTCCTGAATAAACCACATTGCTCACACTGCTCTCCTGAAAGAGCCCATGAAACCCTTCCCATTAAAAAAAACAAAACACTTTTAAAATTTTCTTTCAGTGAGCTCAGTTTCCTTTTCTTCAGAATTTCAATTCTGCTCCAATAAAAGAATAACCTTAACATCCCAAGCACTTGCAATCTTCAAGACTGATTCTGAGGCGGAGGAGATACAGAAGCATGTAAAATTTTCAGCACTGATTTCTAGACTCCTTGCTATAATTATTGCTTTAAAACCTTGATTTTACAATGTGTAAATATGCAGCAAATTTTGAAAGGTTCTAAAAAGATTGTCTGCTGGCCAAAGCTGTAAGGTAGAAGAATAGAGAATAAATAAAATAGGAAAATAAACAACACTGTGTATTCTACCGTTCAGAGGATGCACTGCAAACAGCTTTCTGTGCACTGACAATCCTTTCTGGAGAAGACAGTCATATTGTTTTGAATTGACCTGCCCTTGGAATTTTTATTTCCTTGCATATGAATTTCCCCGATGAAAAGTAGATCCGTCCTCCTGGTACTGGGTAAATCCGAGCAGCTCCCCCTTGCCCAGGAGCAGCTTACGGGGTGCAAGGATCCCTTCCAATGGCTCCACATTCGGTGTCTCCCAGGAATGCCACAGTGTCACTGCCAGCCGGGGAGGGAAGCTCCGTGCTCCCAGGCCATCCCTTTGGGAATACCAGCCCCTCAGCAGGCATCCTTAGCTGCTGCCTCAGGCTGAAGTCAGAGCTACCGTTCTCCCGGTGAACTGAAACCACTTGTGCCCCTGTATATACCCTTTGGGTGTTTATATGTTTGGGTGTATATACCCTGGGTGTTTTTCACAGAATCACAGAGTGGTTGAGGTTGGAAGGGATCTCTAGAGACCATCTAGTCCAACCCCCCTGTTCCAGCAGGGACACCCAGAGCGTGGGGCACAGGGTCATTTTTGTGCCATTAAAGCGTTGCAGCTAATACAGACCTGAGGGAAAAATAGATTTGTGTTCAATATGTAGTAGAGAAGTAAGGATTATAATGCATGAATCTTTAAATAACACCTAGGGAAGCTACCAGGGATGTATATTAGCTTAAATTAGAAGAAATCAATTTGACCAAGGAATAGTGCGTGTGTCGTATCAACTGTGTACCGTTCTGTGTACAGGGAGAGGTTAGGACACAGGAGGTGACTTTCACAATTTAAATCGGAGTTGGGAAGCTGCATCTGTTTCTTTTTTATCTATTTTTTAAGTATCAGTGTTAAAATGGTGGGGGGAGATGTGTTATTTTTGGTTTTGTTTTTCCAGAACAGTAATTAGTGTTCTCTGCAAAGAAGCCCATCTTAACCAGCCTTCTCCCCCAAAGATTTCCACTGTGCACACATGTGCACGAGTGTTTATCACTTCACCTCTCTCTGCGCTGAGAACACTGCTGTCATAGCCCCTGTTTCGACAGAACTCTAACATCTGTATTTTGCACAGGGCATCATTTATAGACTCATCCATAAACATGCAGCAAGTCCCTAGGTGAGAGTTAAAAGAGCAGGAGAAGGGTGGAGATACAGGGAGGAAACAGCCACCAAGTGATTTACTTGCTGTACTAGTAAGCCTTGTTCTAGTGCACGTCACAGCATTTCACTGGGGGGGTTGCTAGCAGGCAGCAATGGAAAAGGGGGCAGCAGTGGATATTTAAGAACTTATCAGAATTACTGAAGAAAAAATGTAACTGTTCCATGCATGTCTAGGGAAAGGAACATCAGTAACTGTCAGTTAACCACTTATTTCTCAACCTGGGCTGAAACTTCCTTATTTGAAATGAGAAATGCACCTAACCCTCTTGTATTTACTATAAAATTAAAATCTAGGTTTTCAGTAATAAGGCTATATATTGTATCCCACTTTCAGCTTTATCACATTAATCTGTTTTTTAATAAATTTAAATTTAAGATAGATATATCGTGCTTTTTCACAATATCAAGCCCCATAAAGAAATACATGTGTTAAAAGCACAGTTCTCGATAACTCAGGAGATTCCCGTTTACTGGCATCATGCTTGGGAATGTCTTATTTGTCACAGGCTGAACATTTTTGAATGTACCAGGTCTTCAGAATAAAAAAGTAAGCCTGCATTGTTAAAACTTGACAAGGAATAAGGCAATGAAAGCAAAGTATTTATAATCAGGATTGGGCAATATTTGTAACAGATGATGATATCTACCCCACCTATGCATTTGGTCGTGTTACTTGAGAGCTTGAAAGAAAACTGTTGATTTTGAAGCACAAACGTATGGAAGGAGAACAGCAGACAGACTTTATTTTAAGTTACTATAATTTTCCACACCACCTCAGCACCCCGCAGACAGAAAAACGTTTAACTGGGCAAAACCCCAAAAATGCCAGACAAAGTATTGTCAGACTAAGACACTAACAAACCATCTAAGCCTGGAAAATCTTAAGCAAGCTGTTGCAATCATGGGTTTTGTTTCATATTCTACTCTTATTTTTTTTTCCTTTTTTTGCATTTCAGTCTTCCAGATTTCACTTAGTTCACACATTTGCTTTTCCTCATCAATATGATGTTGGAAAGCATCTATTTCTAGAAAATAATGAGATTTTCACATGCTCAAATAGTCACAGGGACACAAGCTTTAAGCAAAGCCCCAATTATTGTGACAACTATCAACACTAGGGTTGTAATGACCCAGTACTACGGGCATGCACCGTATAAAGACAGCGGGCATGTCACTCAGAATAGTCTTTTTGAAGGTCTGTAATTGTGTATTCAAAGACAACAGCCACTAAAACCACCTGAGTGCTTAAACTTTTTCTTTTTTTTTTTTTTCCTTGATGTTTTGGAAAAGCTACTGGTACCAAATTGTTACATTTGCAACCCATAAATCTCTGTTTCCTTTTCCCTATCTTTTTTGCAGACTCTTGTAGCTTAACTATGAATTCTCCTTGTCCGATATATTGTCTTATCACTTGTCTTACAGTTTTGGCACAGTAATTCCCCCAGTGGGGCCTTGTTCCTGGCCTCTCTGTGAGATTATTATAATAAAAACTAGTGTGGCTATGAAGATGAGTTAAGATCTTTCTCCTTTAAAGGGTGTTTGCTCACATATGTAACCACACTGAGCGTAAGGGATCCGCAGTCTCTTCCCTATCTCAGCACATGCGAAGGGAAGCTGTGACTAACCCTGCTGCAGGACTCATTTGTGTTATGAGCGGGGAGCAGCCTCGTGCAGAGGCCGAGTCACAAACCTGCCCCATAACTCAGGGTAGAAGCAGCTCACCCAGTGACTCAGGCTGCAGGATGGTACTGCTCCCATTCCCCAGGGCACGTGCTCCTGCATTGTGGAGCAGCAAAGGTGGTTCATTACAGTTTGGATCAGCTCGTTGGTACCCATGGAATGTATCCTGCAGAAACGATCCTCTGGACAGTTTTCTCTTCCATAATCTATGATATCCTGTTAAGTATGCTTTCCTTTGTACAAGAAAACAAACAAATAAACAACAAACATATTTTCATTGAGTGATGAAAGTTTGTCCAAATCTCCATTAATCCAAGAAAGAATAGCATGTAGCTCTGCTTTAAAAAAACTAGCCAGAAACATAGGGAAAAATTAGTTTTGAGGGCAGCCATCTACCCTAAGGGTGTCATAGCTTCCTGTGTAAAACACAATTGGAACTGTAATAGTTTTTCAGCTGGTGCTGGAGCAGGTTCCGTGAAAGGTTTGGGAGGTCTCTACAAAGAACTGAGTCAGTTCAGTTAAATGTTCCAGCTCAGCTTGTCATATCTCATCATGAAACTTGCTTACGCCTGGTTCTAACGGTTCGCTTTGAGCGAACTGGCCCCTCGGAAAGTCTCACTGTCGGTTAAGTTTCTGTTTCCTCCTACGTTCTTGAGCGCTCTGAGCTGAGCCCACACCAACGTTCATGCCTTTCTCATGCTTCTCATACAACAAGCTGTAGAGCTTCACTGGACGCTGCAAAGACTGTTTCATTGCAACAAGTTCTAACACTTGTATAGAAGTCTGCAAACTGTCACTTTACTGCCCAAACAGAAATGTAACTTTGACTGCCCAGCATGGGGGCAAATGTTTGAAGTACTTTTACAGTACGCTGCATGCAAATGGCAACTGGTACATGTTGGCAGTGACAATACATTTTCAGCAGCTTCAATGCAACCTCTGTCTCAGAAATCCCACCGCCACCAGCTATTAGTGGGCTGTATCAAAACAAAGATCACCTTGTTCAGCTTGATTCTTACACTTTTCTCCTGAATATTCGTAAAGGCTTATGAAAGATAAACGTGACTTGGTCTTGGGCAGACCTTTGGTAGCAGTTGGAAGGTACTCTGGTGTGAAACATTTATGATGGATATGTAGTAGTGATGGCTTGATACACCTGTATCGAGATGTGTACCTATCTTGAGGATTTCCTCAAGGTGAGGGGCATCAGAGCTGGGATTTTGGATGAGATGATTGGGAAGATGGGACAATCATAAAGCTCTGTCTGCGATCTGCAGGTTTATGATCCTTGGTGCTAGTTTTGACTTGTCTCTATTATCTGAGAAGCGTTTCCTCAAGAGCTGTTCTTCACGTAACCGCCAAAGCAGCTGCCAGAGCATTTCTATAATGAATTTCATACTGCTTTCTGGTTCTTGCCTTAAGGACATTGGCTAGAGCACATACACGGTCATATATCTAAATCACTTAGTTGGACAAGACTGTTATGTGTTGGTTCTCCTCTATATCCATGTCAAAGCTGCCCACAGCTTATCCTGCATCTCATACTTCCTGTGTTTTTAATATTGGAGCAGACCCTGTCTCACTTGAGGTCTAACTCCCACAGATTTCACTGAAAGAAGAATATCTCCACTAATTTTAACTGGCACAGACCTCGCAGCAAGTGGCATGCAATATTTTCCATGTCAACTGTATAGTATTCGCAAGCAGGAAATTCCTTAGAGAGAGAAGTAAAAAGATACATGTATAGAGGCATAAACAGAAGCTTTATGAGAAATGAAACAGCTGTAGGAAAAAAGGCACCAAAGACATACGCTTTTGATGAAAGGAGAGGAGTGGCAATCATGGGATTTGGATGCAACCTCTAGGTAGATCAGGACTTTCAGTACATCGGTAGGCATTTAAAGGTTGTCTGTGGTTTCTTTCTCACCTACAAAATATGGAAGTATTTTCAGTGCAATTGCTGTAAATCGCTTCAGAAAGACTGGGTGGAACACGGTTTTTAGATGTAAAGTGATATTATTGTTGTCATATTAATGAAAACCTGGCTGCGCTGCTCAGCTTAATTTAACTGTCACCAAAGCCATGTGTACGGCAAGGTTTCTAATCTTCCTTGGAAGATCTGCTTGCAGTGAAAGCCTTTTCCTTCGAGAACTGGCATATCGATCCTCCATCTGCAGGGAGCAAGAATTTTAAATTGTCCACCCGGTACAGGTTTGAAGGCTGATGGGCACACTACTGTGTATGTAAGATAATCTGCAAAATGTTTCTGTGCATCTGGTCAGCCTGTTTTTATGGCTTGTAACACACCTCAAATACTTGTTAAGGTTTTAAACTGCCCGCTAAAGTTCTTTGATCAAAACAAAACCAGCTTCAATAGACGGCAGCACTAACAGGCCACCATCAGTTTTGCACCCTACACTGCCCGGGCGCAAACTGGTGACAGGTGAGTGTTTCCTCGTGTGGAATCCACTCAGTAGTTTCACTTCATCCTTCTCACATTTCCCCAAACTACTGACTCTATTCTCCACGAGGAAAGGAAGGAGAGCAAGAGCTTCCTATGTCCACAGCGAACGCTCTGGCTCGGGCAGCTCTGCAGCACAAGGAAAGGTTACTCATCTACTTACTCTTTCCCAAGAGCAGACAAATGGCAGAAGAGCAGGGAGGACATTACTAAGGTGGCCGAATGTCGCTCCTGAACATTCGCCCTGATGGGAGTGACCTGTTGCTTGGGCTGGGATTTCGAACCGTGAAAGCGATTGCAATCTCCTGGGTGTCCACGAGAAGCTAAGTCCTAGGCAGAGAATCCAGGCGGAGACACAGGCAGGAGCAAAGCCGTGTAGGGAAAAACAAACAGGAGAAAGATCAGTGAGTGTTGGCTTAGAGGAGGAGAAAACGCCAATGTAAAGAAGAATTATCCTACATGTAATTAATTTAACTGTCACTAAGCTGCAGATATGGCAGGATTTCAAATCCACTTGGAAAATTTTCTTGCCACATCATGTAAAACAAACATTTTTGTTTCGTGAATTGATATTTTCATCTCCTGTCATGTTCAGATTATGAAAGCTGACACAGTATTTGTATCACTTCAGACTTTGTATCAGCTTCAGGATGGAAATGAAATAGAGATTTGCTTCACTGGAGTACTCTGAGTCCTGATTATGAGTGAACACGGCATGTCTTCTGGTGAAACTTTAAATAAATTTGTTGATGGATATTTCAGTAGATGAATTGTGTTTGTCCATTACTGAATTCTTTTACGGAGTTATACTCTCAATTTTATGTCCACATCAAATTAGTATTTACAGCAACTGCATATGCTGTGGAATTCATTTTAGATGCAAACAATATATCAAATTATTATGTACAATCTTCTCTTGCATAATAGTGTGTTAGTGGTTATTTTTATTTATTGTATTATAAAAGTTTGTTCTGTAAGATGGAAACTCTTACTGTCCTTCCTGCCAACAGTCCCGTAACGCTGCTGTTCTGTTAGCCACCACGTTGGCAGCACAGCCCCTGTGTGAAGGACATGCAGTGGAGGAGCATCTAACACTGTCTCCAGTGCTTACTCCCTATCCATCTAATATTTCTAATATTATAAGAGTGTCTACTGATCTTGACTGAGAAGCAATGCTTGTTTTAATAGGCACGGCACTGACTGAGGCATAGACACCGGCTGCTGCATCTTTCAAAAGGCATTTTTTTTCAGTGAAAAGATGCACAAGCATTTCAGCATCAAAAGCAGAGCTGCCTGAATTGTACCATGTTACTGTGTTTTGCACCTTGATATTAATAATAGTTTGGGTTTTTTTTCTGTAACCTCTCATAACTGTACAATGTCATCATAACTGTTTATTAGCTTGATAAGACATACCTACTTTCAACCCAGAGGTTGAAATCTGGAGACCTGACTTAGCCACTTGACGATTCAGTCTTTTATTTTAATGGATCTTAATTTTGAATCTTAATGGATCTTAATATTAAGAATATTAATATTCTTAATGTATTTTATATTTATTTCAGTCAACATTCACACCTGATGATAAGATTTACAAAAGAAGGCTGAAACAAGGTTCAGGAAGTCACCTGAACATATCCTGCCTCAAGTTAAAATCACCTATACCTGAGTATGAATTCCTGGCTTGTCCACCTTGAAGAAGAGCCATATTCATTGTAAGTTGCACTGCTGAAGCTTAAAGTGCAAAGAGGGAATAAGCTCTGAATAGACATTCATAGTGAAGTCTTCTCTGCTGTAGTAGCACACAACCAACAAATAAAACGCTATTTGTGAAGTATATATACAAATAAATATATAAATCATACAACCTATTTTTCAGACCAAGTAATTCTGCATGTTCATGAATTGCCATGCACAACAAGGCTTGCAGCGTGTGCTCAGCTTTTAGCTCATCTGTTGAGATCTCCCCATGGATGGGTCCCCCGACCACAAACCGAGGAGATGCAAAGGCGGCAGCGGCTGCTCTCCAAGGTCTGAAGTTAAGGGATCTGGGTAACGCTGCCAACGACCAAATCAATCCTGGGGCTAGTTTGTGCCATCCATCAATTGGAAGCTTACAGCCACTTCGTATGGAATCATCACCTCCACTTGGGCAGCTCCAGAATCTCTCTCACTTGTAACTCCCACCAAATGAGGAGCTCATGTGGGCAGGCTGGTAAGAGCCAGGATTCTTCCAAGACTCCAGTAGATTTAGTTGGGTTTGATCCTTCTATAATCTACCAGCAGGCACCATGCAGCTACATCCACCAAAAGTTGGTAGTTTTAAAAGAACATCTTAACACAGTTACTCATTTGCTCTTCTGCCTTTCACGTATCTGTACAGGACATATCATTGACTGAGGCAGAAGAAAATAAATGCACTGGCTTCCATGTCATTATTTAAAGCTAGTAAGTGCTTGCAGTACATTTTTTTTAGTGTATCTGATAACTGGTACCTCATAGTAACATCGAACACTTCTTAGTCTTAGGTTTAAAAGATAAAATAGAAGCTTTTACTTTTCTTCGTTGAGGTCTGCAAGTTGTTTGACTAATGCTCCTCTAGCTTATCACATACTATTAACTTTTGTTTTTCTTCTAGCTAAAAATCTGTGAGATGCAAACATAAACATTACTTTGTTTCATTAAAAGTGATCCACGCAAATCTGTCACACGATTATTTTGCCATCTGTAAATGACCTACATACCATCTGCTTGTCCACTCCGTGAGACTGAAGTTGGTCATGGATGGGCTGTGAAACGTATTGCTCCCTGGTTGTGCATTCCCAGCTAAATCACACCAAACGACTTTTCTCTCACCTTCAGCTGGCCAAAAAGTTCTTTTTTTTCCTTTTCTCCTTCCAGATGCAGAACACACCACCACGTTCCTGTTAGACGGGACGACTACAGAGCACTCAGGTGTTGAGGGTGTCCGTGGGTGCAGCACGCCTCCTCAGCACCCTTCACGGGAGGGAAACGCGCTGCGCAGTTTGGGCAGGCATCCAGCTCCTTCTGGACGAGCACCGTGGACACGACATTGCCACGGCTTGGTCGTGTTGACACCTACACAGCTCTAGTGTGGAATGGTCTTTGCTCTGTGCCTTCATTTGATGATAATGATGATAAAGATGATAATCCTGATGGTCATAAAGATCTTCTGGCCTCTGCTCCGCATAGTCACGCAGTGATGCGTCCCCTGTACTTCAGAAACTAGCTGCTGTTAATCGAAACGTACGGAGCAGATGTCTCGTCCTTGTCTGATAGGAGGTGTCAACTGTCCTTATTGTAGTGTGAAAACAGGAGGCCAGCTGATGCCACTAGAACCCAACAAGCAGAAATAATAGATAGACGATCTGTCTTATTGTATATATGGGCTTGCATTTAAAGGCTATGGCAACAGCATAGAAATCTAGTGGTTTACTTCATAGTGTGTGAGGCCTTCAGCTCAAGGAAACCAGGATTGCTTCATCGGCTTCGGCTGAACTAAACCCGCTTAGGTCTATCACATGAAAATATTTTGAATTTATTCATTCATCAGCCACTGGATTAATAAAACATGCTGGCACCTGCCATCATCTCCAGCATCAACAGAAGACTCAGGGCTATTTCCTTTCCTGACATTTAATACAATCTTAAATAGATTTGCAGCTTTTTAAGAACTCATGTTTGTGCAATGAGCCTTCAAAGCCGTGCATGGGTGCCAAGCTGTGGTTCACAAGGAATTCAAGGCCGGCTTCACATGCCTTTCAGGCATAATTGGAAAAGAATTTAAATCTTCTTCTAAATAAGCAAGAGAGAGGTCCTAACACGGGACCATTCTCCAGCATGGCAGCATCTACGTCTGTGTGGCTTTTGCCAGTCCATTTTTTTCTAGCAACTTTCTTCATTCCTAATGAAGGAGAGAAAAGAGGCGAGTAAAAAGGGCAGATACTGCTCTCTGTTATTCTAGACAGCTTCATGGGCTTTACCGAATAACTGAGCTGGATTTAGCGAGCTGCAGACACGTTCGGCTTCTGAATTCCTTTCAGCAGTCCATTCCTCACGCAAGCAACAGGAATTTCTTTACATCAGCAGGGCTTACTGAGGAGGCTGTTCCGTCATGCTGGTGGCTTCTGCCAGCAGGTAGAAGGAAATGTGGAAGGCTCGTGACGAAAAGTTTCTGCCAAAGCGAGGCAGGTTTGCAGCTCATCTGTTTGGTCTCCTGCAGTCTCATCACCAAACATACAGCAGACACTGGATGTTTGCAGACAACGCTCCTGTTCTGCACTGGGTCATGGGGCTCTTGCGGGAATGGCGGCAGGTTCCTCTGTAATACATTGCCATATAAAGCGGAACAGATCTTCAAAGACCCGTGAAGTTACATGAACGTGCAGGTTTATTTTCAGTTCTGATTGCATTTGACAACACTGAAGTCCCATTCGTTTTCTGCAGATAGTGACAGAGAGAAAGGGAGCTGCCTGGAAAGCTGGGAAGCTGTAGCCCAAGCGGCGCTCGGAAGAGATCAAAGCGCTGATGCTTCAGGGCCTTCAGACGGGCCCAGAGGACACATGGAGGCCGCTGGCGCCCTGCCAGGACCGAGGTGTAAGAGGAGAGGGCCCCAGTATGGAGGGCAGAGACACGGCACCCGCACCGTGCAGGGCACAGCAGCCACTTGCCCTCATGCTCACCCTGGCACCGGCAGGGTGCCCAGGGCTGCACGGGGAGCATGGGGAGCACGAGGAGCACGGGGAGCACGGGGAGCACAGGGTGCCCTGGGCCGCACAGGGAACACGAGGAGCACGAGGAGCACAAGCACCACGGACAGCACGAGGACCAGGCCCCGCACAGGCCGCCCCTCGACGGCCGCGACGTGCGGAACCGGGGGCGTGGCGCTGCTATGCAAATCACGGCGCCGCCGCAGCCAATGGGCGGGCGAGGCGCGCCGCGGGGGCGGGGCGAGGCCCTGGGACTACCGCGGCTCCGACGGCGCGGGCGGCCGCAGCACTTCGGGGACGGAGCAGCGCGGGGCGACCCGGCCCGGCCCGACCCGGTCCGCTGGGACACGACGGGCGGTGAGTACCGGCGCGGCGAGCGCCTGCCCCGGCGCTGCGGCCGAGCGCCTGCCCCGACGGCCCCTCGCGGGGGAGATGCCGCGGGCTCCGGCGCCGTGGACTCAACCTGACCCCGGCCCCGGCCTCGGGGAGAGCGACGTGCGGGAGCCCCCGGGTGGGAAACGGCGCTTCGGGGCGCTTCGCAGGGGGGCCGACACACGCGAAGCTGCCCCATCCTGGCACTGTGTGAAGCGGTACCTCCCGTCAGCGCCAGCCTCTCCCCGGGAGCAGGAGCGGGTAAAACCGGCTGGCAAAGCGTGCAGCACCGGCAGAGCCCGCTGGCAGCCCTGCCTATGGACGTGGTGGCGCTTCGGATGAGCCACCTGGGCCATGGAGGCAGCTGGAAATTCCAACAGCCGCTCGGCCAGGGTGTGGAGGCTGGTGTGGAGGCTGCTGCCTCCGGCGCAGGCGCGTGGCGGGCGGGCGGTGCGGGAGCTCCCGCTGCTGCTTGGGCGGCCCGGCGGGCGAGCGGCTGCGCGCGCGGAGCGTCGGCTCCTTGGTTAGCCCTGTGGCTCCTTCCTTCCACTGATGGCGGTTTCCTCTCCTGTGAGGAGGAGCGGGTGCTCGTGCAGAGCTGTGATAACTGCCCGTGGCCCGGCCGCGTGGTTGGAGCCCCCGAGGAAACGGCCACGCCGACAACAGGGGCCTCAAAGGGGCATTGAAAGCAGGGGCCTCAACGGGCATCGGGGCCGCCCCGCTCCTGCTCTTTAGGCTCTGCTTTTGAACCTGTTTGTTAGCTTTTCTAAGGGATCAACGTGGGAATATGTGTCTCACCTTACAGATAAGGTACAACTTCAGTGATACTGTTTTCCTCATGACAGCATTACTTGCTTTTCACATAGTTTTACATTGAAGTAGCAGCCTGCCAGATGCACGTAGTTTTTTGTCACTCAGGAGAACAGACTGAAGTCAGAGCTCTGAGGGAGAACGAACGTCTGTGGTGCCCCCGCTCCCACGTGTGAACACCATCTTCTCACTCACCCCCGTCTTCTGCACCACCTCCACCTCCGAGCACTGCTCTGACACTGAAACTGCACCGCGAGTCGTGTGGCAGGTGCCTCTGCTCTTTGGCTGCGTCCAAAACTGCAGGTTAACCTGTGCTGTCACAAGAGAGCCTCAGCAGGAGGGCAGGCACTTTCCGAAGATATCTTGACTTGCTAGAAGGGGGACAGATAGTGTGGTAACAGCTATTTCTGGACGCTGCAAGTACTCCACATATCGAGTAACATAACGAGTTAAGTCACGTAGCCCTGGGGATTTCTGGTGGTGTGAGGTTCGGTTCCCTATACAGCACATTTAATTTCTTTTTTTTTTTTTTTAATAGTTTTCTCTTTTTGCCCTGTATTGTTTTTGGGAAGTGCAAGGGGACCTTTCGTGAGATGAAACGAAAATAAAACAGTAACAAAAATCTCTAAGGAGAAATACTAGTTACCACTGATGCAAAAATAGTGGTGAGCAAAGAGAATCTACTGGGTACAACACGTTACTGGAGCCCTTCCCTAGCATCTGCACAGCGCACACTTTGAGACAGAGAGCGAAATAACAAGCAGAAAATCATGCAGACATAGGGTTGCAAAAAGTTTTTCAGACGTTACCTTATCTATTCTGGTGCATCGCAGCAGTGCTTGTAAACCAGACCCAAAAAAGGACTTTTCAGCCTGTTTTTATTGTCTAAAAAGGAGAGTTCCCCAGCGTTCCTCCCTGCTAACAAGTCTGCGAAGTCTCATGAGTGAATCAAATGGATTGCTTCGTGTGTTTCTGATGGGAACAGGCAGATGGTAACAAACCAGTCATTTCTCTTCTCAAAACTTACCTGATGTGTTGGATTACAGTGTCTCTCTCCCTAGCTGTCTACATGAAATCCTTTGTAGACACTCTCCGCAACCTTCTGCAGCCTTCTTAGCTGGGTGTCTGGTGCTGGATGGAGTCCTCCCGTTGAGGCCTTGCCGATTCCAGCAGGGCAGAGTCAGAGCTTTCCTTGTCCTGCTCTAGACAAGGCACATCTGCTCAGTGTGGGGGCTTTTTTTTTCACAACAACATGGTATTGTGAACTTTTATTTTCAATTTGCAGTCTGATACAACCTCACTGATGCTCTCCTGGTGCCAAGCTAGGAAGTCCCTATAGCCTCTCTGTGCAGATAATGTCTTCTAAGTATGTCATAGGAGGCTTGCGTCTTTACTGGACTTCCTTTTATTTGCATATTCACTTTTCTTACTTCCCAAGAACATCTAAATACAAATTATTTCTTCCCTCTGTCACCAAATGCTTGTTTGGGTCTGTATCCTGTTCGGTGTTATCTGTAAAATATATAGGCTCAGGCTTGGTTCCATCATCCAGGCTGCTAATAACAATTATGGAGAGCCTCCTAGTTTGACAGGAAAATATCATAATATTGTCATATTCAAAATAATATGATGGTTAGAAGATATCCAGTGTGTTAGGTATGAAAATGCTTGACCAAATGGTCCCTCCATTATGTTTTATCGGGCCCATGAGCTTTCTTAGGCTCTTGGGTCACCCCTGTAGTGCAGGGATGGCAAAACACGCTGCAGAGATTGCTGAGTATTCTTAATCTAGTCCAGCAAACTCATCTCAGCACCAGATGGTTACACCTGTGCGTTGGGCCTTCGCATGAGCCCTCCCTGGTCGGAAAGGGCACCACTGAAGAGGGGCTCTGCTGCTGCACACCAGAGCTGCTTCCTGGGGATCAGCAGGTCAAACTACTGCTCTGGTCCATTTTTGTATTTATTTTGATAGCTTTTGCTGATTGTGTCCAGCATCATGGTATCTCCTCTAGCCTACCAAAAAAACTGCTTGGCACTTCTGGTCTAGACCCTCATTCTGTAGTTTATCACAGAGAGAACGATATCACATATCTTGAGTTTAGCAAGGCTTATCATGTGTGCTGCTTCTGCCTTATCAGCTCCGCCAGTCAACCTGACGGAGAAGAAGTTTGAAATGGTCTGATGTGAGATTATTCATGACACATGCATGTTATCTGAAGCCAGGAAAGCACAAAAGGCTTCAGCTTTTTCTGCTGTGTTTCATTTGTGCCATATCCACGCTAGTACCAAATCCCTCCTTCCTTGAAAACGGGAGGAAAGGCTGCCTGGGCTCTGTGCATGCAGCAGTGCACTGCGAGGAGGAGCAGAGCAGTTGTCTGAAAGGCCTTGCAGGGGCTGGCACGTCCCTGGGCTGAGGATGTGGGCAGGCACGCGTGGCTGTGCAGTTCATCTCCTGATTGAAACTGTTTTGTTCCTATCACAGCTGTGCAGATTTTGGAGGAGAACCCAGAACAGGGCCCGATCCACTTGACTAATTACCAATTTGAATAACCCTTTTTAATCTCTCCTTTTTCTTTCTTTTGAGCAGAGTTGCCAGATTGTAACAGTATATTATTAGTGGTAAATATGTGGATATTTACTGAAGTAAATATTTTTGTGCTGATTTAGATGATCTGTAGACCACGTTGCTTCTGACTGGTGCGACCTCATGTTTCGACTCAGACACCTTAATGTCTTAATCACTTTTAAATGCCATCTAGTACTAGCAACAGTGGTTGCACAAGTGGGGCATGTACACGGCTCCTCCGTCGAGCCAGTCTGTTTCAGGGAGGCCGAGGTGACTAGCTGGCTAATGCATGTGCTCGAAGCAGCCCCGTGACAGCACAGGCGTGTGAGTGCTCAGCCTGATTTCCTCGCAGAATGACTCATAATAACTGTGCTGCAGTAATTGCCAAGAAATGCACAGATGACTGTCGCGTTGCTTATGCTGGTCTGGTGTTCCTGTGTTACTATGTGCAAAGCCTTTGATGTGTGGGTGAGGTATGCTGCACGCTCCCCTTGTCTCTAGCCAGGCCAGTTTTACCTGAAGATGTTGATTTTGCCTATCACAGGAAGCAGGAAGAAGGCATATAGTGTTAGTCTACATTACACTCATGTTAGTCTACAGAGTCACAGAGTGGTTGAGGCTGGAAGGGACCTCTAGAGATCCTCTAGTCCAACCCCCTGCTCCAGCAGGGTCACCCAGAGCACGGGGCACAGGGTGGCATCCAGGTGGGTTTGGAAGATCTCCAGAGAAGGAGACTCCACAGCCTCTCTGGGCAGCCTGTGCCAGGGCTCTCTTATCCTGACAGGACGGCAGTTCTTCCTCACATGCAGTTGGAACTTCTGGGTTTCAACTTGTACCCATTACCCCTTGTCCTGTCACTGGCCACCACTGAGAAGAGTTTGGCCCCATCCCCTCATATTGATCAGATCCCCTCTCAGTCTTCTCTTCTCCAGGCTAAACAGGCCCAGCTCGCTTATTCTTTCCTCATACGCTGGGTGTTGCAGTCCCTCAATCATCTTTGCTGCTCTGCGCTGGACCCTCTCTAGAAGCTCCACGTCCCTCTATCAGAGTACTGAATGGAGAACTACGGTGGGATTTTTTTCTTTCCTTCTGGTAAAACGCAATCACAAACGTGTTCATCTGTTCTTTAAAATACCTTTTGTTTTTAAAAAGCCATGACTGCAATATGAAGGGGATAATGCCTATTATTCTTCAGATATGCTAGACTTCTGTAGCTTTCTAACTGATTCTAACTTCAGTGGCACCAGATATCTTTTCACTACCGAACACATATTTTTAAACATTGCTAAATACAGGAAACTAGAGAAAATTATAGCTTCCTTTCTGTGAGGCTAGAAAAAGATCTTGATGTGCTGATCTCTGTCACAGTTGTTAATGTTGGAGCAGAATATACAGATGTGATCTTAAAACAGCTGCAGAAGGCACAGCGTCCTCAGCACTAGATTATGACTTTTGATGTTGCCTAAAGCTCTTGTAGATGAGAAGCAAGAAACAGAGACGCAATCTGAGTTATTCAATCCTATAGTAACACCAGGGATGAAGGGTGGAAAGTTGTTTGAAAAGATGGTGATTATTCTGCTGGAAGAGGAAATTAGACATTTCTTTGTCAAGGGGAACACCTATTGCAAACAATAGTCAGTTCTGCAAGTTAATACCGTCTGCTCTATTATTGGAAGATAGATACCAGGCAAAATTATTCCATCTGCAACAACAACAACAACAACAAGAAGTTGTTTCCAAAACAGAGAGATGCTAGAGAATAGCAAGTAAATATAAGACTCCATCTCTTCAGTGAAAGGCTTTAGTTGTGTCTAACATTTATTTTTTCCTATAAATGATGGGAACTTTTGCTTGGCAGCAGCACATTATTTGCCTTGTAGCTGAGTGTGCTACGCTCAATCCACATGAGTTAATGCCCGCCAGCACTGGGGGTCCGTGCGCTATGGGAAGCTCCTGGAATGTGCTGGTCATGTTGTGACTCTGCCCGCGAGCAGGTTGTTTCCTAATTGTTCAGTGTCACATCTGCCGTGCACTCTGCGCTAATTGCTCTGTCACCCAAAGACAGAATATTAGCCCAGGTGAGCCAGGGGGGTTCCTAGCGGAGCAAGTATCACCCGGTCCCTTTGCAGGGAGAGGGGAAGTCCCTCCAGGTGAAAGAGATGAGTTACTGACAGCTGGTTGGGAAATAGCCACTGTTCCTCAAATGGGCCATTTCAGCCAAAAGGAGCTTCCTCTTCTGAAATCTTACTCAAGGAGTGTGAAGCAATGGAGTTTTCTGCCTAGACTTACTTGAAAAGTTGGTAACAGAAGAGCAACTGCCTTCAATGAAGGCCGTAAGAAGAAACGGGCACTGGCTTCCTTCCCTGCTGCTGGTGATGGAAATTTGGATGCTACCGTGAAAACCCCGGCCTGCCTGGGGACCCTTTGTCCACAGACTCAGTCATAGGGATATATAGATGCCCATGTTGAAACAAATGCAGGTGGGCAACCAGCTTGTTTCTGTAGAAACAAGGTAGTTCTACTCGGGTAACAGGATGCAAACCACAGCAAGTCCTTACTGCCCAATTCTGTTACTGCAAAGGGCATGTTGTTTGGTTAGGCATTTTATATTACAGGAGTTCAGGACTTCTCTTTGTGAGTTTCCTTGAAAGTTTTTGGTTTTTGTTTTTTTTTAACTGTATTTTGAGATTTTTGCCTTTCAAAACAGAATTCCTCTTCTATCTGAAGTTAGGTGTTTCATGGATGTGTGTGTGGCTACAGTCACACTGCAGCAGGATTTCTTCGTCCTTCTCAAGCATCCTAGGAAAGCTATGTGCATAGTGGTGATTAATGCCAAGAAGAGGCATGCTGACACGAGGTGAGGCGTGCTGAGCACGTCCCCAGCTCACTGTACTTGCTGGGGATCTGGCTTCGAGGTTGTAAACCTTGCAGTCATAACCCGGCCTATATTTCTGGCCTCTGTGTGTGTGTACACGATGATGAATTGCTTAAGGAACTTGATTTTTACAAGGATTGATTTATGTAGCTAAAAAACACAAACACGATAGTGCGTGTTCCAGTTGGAATATCCGCAGTATTTAGAAGGAAGTCAAACTGACAGCTAGCCTGTTAAAACACACACTCACGATTAAGAGATTTGTGCTCTCCAGGCGGTTATTGCAGAATACAGGGTAACTGGTGCCCTGAAATTGTGATGTGGAAGATGCATCTTAAATAACCTTGTGCAAGTAGTTGAATGTGTGTAGCTCCCATATTTCAATCATCAAAATTTTAACCTGAGGCTGAATCATAGAATAACTTAGACTGGAAGGGACCTCTGGAAATCATCTGGTGCAGCAAAACCTCTGTAAAGCACATCCTATTGGATCAGGTTGCTGAGGGCTACATCCAGCTGAGTTTTGACTGTGTCCAAAGATGCAGATCCCACAGCTTCTCTGCTCCAGTGTTCATAAAAGGTGTCTTTGCCTGTTTGCTTCCCATCTGTTTGGTCTGGTTTTCCCTTGTTCCCCTTGGGTCCGCTGCCTCTCACGCTATCACTGAGAAGAGCCCGTGCCCTCCCATTCGGGAGCTGCAGGCAGCAGTGAGGTCTCCCTTGAGCACCCAGTTTCCCAGCCTCAAGAGCCCAGCCCGGTGGCCTTGGCTGGACACAGTGTCCGCGGGCCTGGATGCCGCCCTCCCCACATGGGCACTCGGGTGCCAGGTGGGAGAGGGGGGGACCCCGGTCTCCACGTGCTGGCTACGCGCTCCCCACAGCAACCCCAGGTGCCCTCAGCCACTGCCACTGCCGCATGGGCCCATTGCTCAGCTCCTTTCCCACCAGGTCCATGCCCCAGGCTGCACGGCCGCCCTCAGGAAGGGCAGCGCAGCTGATTTTCAGGAGAGGACTGGGTCCCTTCCTAGCACGATCTGATTTTCTTTCAGCTGCCTGGTCATACCTGCTTTGCCATTCCTATTTGGCCATTTGTTTTGGTGTGCATTTTGCAGACTCTGAGAATGTCCTGAAGTCCTTATCCATGGGAAAACAAAGTTCCTTTTTACTTGAAACAGGAATTTGAAATGGGGAAGACTGCTGTACTGATTGTATCTGTGTTTTTTTCCTACATGAAAATTCAGCAAAATTTGGAAAAATTCTGAGTTTTCGCAAACGCTCAATGTAAGTTTAACATGTTCCTTGAGCAAAACATGTTGTCAGAAGGCTGAACACTCAACATGTGCTGTTCCTTCACAGGTCCCAAGCTTCAGCCAAACAGTGCAGATTCCAACCTATGGAACAACTGAACATGCTCTGGCATGCAGCTGAATAGGTCTCCTCTGCAATTTGTGATCTGTGGCCTGATACAGTGCTGAAATACAGGTAGGGAAGACATTCGCTTCCTTTTCTCCATTCTGTCCAGTCACTGTATGCACATAAGGAAGAGCATCTTACTGGAAAAGGTGAGGGCAGGGATGGGGAGCAGGCTTGGGGGGATGCACTTCAGGAACAGAAAGGGACAGACTCAGGAAGAAAGGAAGAGGTGGCTTACAGAAAATTCCCTGAGTGAGTACCTGAGCCCTTGGGCAAAACTGCGTGCGTCATTAGAGCCGAGCTTGTCACAGGTTGCCTAGGTTCACGTGCTCGTTTGTTGATGTCCAGCTCCTCACTTTGGGATCTTGCCCAGCAAAGTGCCTTGCAGCAGTGACCACGCTCAGAGGGAGCTGACTTCTGAATGCACGAGCTACAAAGGACTATGCTGCAGGTGTCTTAGGTCGTCATCATAACTCATCAAGAGGAATAGTTTTATTCTCAGTCATTCTTGCTGAAATGCCTATCTGTAAAATAGGCTGGATTTCTCAGTTTATGAAGTATTCCAAGAATATAACTGGAGAAGGCCCTGAAGAAATGAGCAGCGGTAACGTAGTGAATGAGATGTCTGGCCATAAACTGAAAGAAAAATATTAAATTTTATGTGTACAACTTTTATTCAGCACATACAGAGCATGGGCAGAGGCTCAGAGGCAGTGACAGTACACAGGCCAGGGTACAACTGCATCATCTTATGGTGTGCACCCAGCATCACAGTGCAGTCTGAGACTACTCCTGGCTGCTCCTTACAGTCCTCCTAGCACTTGATCTATTAATCTTCATGCTACATTAAAAACATATTTGGAGTGATTTTACAGGGATGTTACAGAATTAGTAGATGCATTAACTTTTTACAGAAATGGTCTTTTCATTCTGTGATTGACTGTGTGTTTGCTTCTCTGTATCTGCTTATCTTTATTTTAGCTAGCACCTTAAAATAGTTGTGGATGAGGAAGACAAATCACAAGGTTACTCTTCTGTGGACGGAGGAAAAGAAGTATAGACTTTTTCCTGCAAAACTGAGGTTACTGTGCATGAGTTTTCACTCAGCATGGTTTTCTGTTTAAGTGTAAACTTTCCCCACTCCTGTCCAAGAGCTCTTGCTTAAATATTAAACAAACAAAGATGGTTTACTACATTTGTACCAAATTCTCCATATAAGTTCTATACATACTTGAGAGCATCTCTGGATTAAAATTATTGGAAGTTTTAGATACCTATATTCCCTGGAGCTTAGAGCAGTAAGATACAATGCAATACCTCTTACATCAAAACACTCTTCCTACATTTTTTTCCAGAGAGCAATGGTACCACCTTGTCAAACACAAAAAATAAAATGGAGTTATTGATGAACCAGTTGTCAGACCATCCTCCATGGAGATTTTTTTAGAGTGTCTGATGAAATGTGTTTTCCCTCAAGTGTGGGGAATTGTGAGAACTGAGGTAACAGTTCTGCACACACACTGTTTTGAGATGATTTAGTTCTACGGGAATGGCATTACGCTGCTCTGGATTGTCATCTTAAGGTTTGGTCGTCATAAATACAGGTTGCTGACTCCGAATGTTGATGCAAAACGTGAAAAGAATAAACTGCTAAACACAACACATGTATTTCCAGGGGAATGTCGTAAGCTCCAAGGAAGCCACTAAGGGTGAGGAATGCAGTCAGACTAGCAGCTGGGCCAGGTTTTCAGGACCACATCTGCATTTCAGGTGAAAAGCATGAGAGAAGCAACTGGTGACCAGAAGGGATCTAAGCAATCCTGAGACGGCCAGCTGCCTCTTTGCTTGTTCCCTGTCTTGCAAGTCTTCTAGAACATGTCCCACTATGTTCTTCCAGGCAGGAAGGGTAGATGTTCTTGCAGCAGTGCCTCTAGGTAGGCTTTCCTGCACAGTTTTAAGGTCAAGTACCCCTGTCCTTCGCATTCCCCCTACATTTTAGTTTCCTTTTTAGATGGGCATTTTTCATCTTGGTGCTCTTTTGGCATGAAGCACAAGAATCTTGATCTTTATTAATGCTGAGGGAGGAGGTGGAAAACCCTGCCTTTTCTAGTGCTGTCTCTGTATGGCTAAGTTGCATCTATAATGTGGCTCACAGTTTAAAGTCAAACTGACCTATTTTACATGTATAGATTCCTATATTAATTTTCTTCTCTCAGGATATTAATGAGCTTTCTTGGCTTGTATTACTTGGAAAAGTGCTGGATAAAGTTAAAATGCCCTTTTTGCACAAGTTGAAAGGTGATCATAATCAGGACACTTCTCAAGGCCTATATACAGCCTGTTTAACTGTGCTATCCCAAGACACTCTGTCTGGGATGGAATTGTTATTGCTTCTGTCTCTTGCACAACCTCTTTTAATACATCCATCAGTGCCATGAAACAGGCCATAAATTTGCATTCTGCTTTCACACTGGATCTGGGTATCCTGGGTGTGATCACATAGGATCTTCTTAACCTGCAGATCCTATGAATGGATGCATTGACAGTGGATAACTTGTCTGTAAAGGCTTGCAAAAACAAAAATGAATCTTCTGGAGATTCAAGTGATGTCATGACTGATGTTGCTCCTTAATTTAGGTCTCTTTCTTCATAATTTAAATGGTGTCATGCAATACACAGCTTTTGCAACGGGAAATTTTCAGTTTCCTGCTTGCTGTAACATTTCATAAAAGATGGAGTTGACTCCATCTCTTGATGGAGTTTTCAGATTCACTTTCTGTGAACATTTTAAGCCTAGAGTTTCAAGTAAACAGCATGCTTAAAGGAGATTTATGTTTCATTACCATATAACTGTTCTCTACAGATGACTCAGTTTGTTGCTGTTGTAGTGAAATCTGTAATCCAGTATGTGTGAGGCAAACACAGAGAACAGAGCTTATTCCGTAACAACCGTGGTACTTTTTTTCCTTCAGCAGGGTATTTCCGTGGTACAGAAATGAAACAGTCAGTTGACTTTACTTACAAAATGCTGCTATTATTGCCTTTTTTTTTTTTTGATGCCTAGTGCACTGTGATGAATGATAGCATCTGAGGACTTGTGTTTCAAAAAATATTCTCTTATTGCTCTCCACACACCACTCCTTGAAATTTCTATTTCCAAACTGTGTTGGTAAATGTTGCTTCTGAGAGCCTGAGAGACTTCTAATCTTCTAGGAAAAGGGAGCTTAGAATGAAAGGCCCTGTAGTTTGGAGTAGTTGGTGTAATGACGGGCTGGCTACATTGATAACTGCATGCTTCCCATCATTTGCTCTCTTTGGTTTTTTTTCTTTCTTCTCTCCAAGTAAAAGACTGGAGTCTTTTAGGGGTTGTACGTTCTCTTAGTATTTGTTTCTGTATTCGTTTCCAGCATTGCTTGTATTCTGTCTTGCACATTTAACGTTTTAAATTTTTTTCACTAGAGTTTTGCACTGTAATTTCTGGAACAGTTCTCTAGGGCCACAATTTTGGATCTGAGATTCATCACTCCATGAGATACTGTGAAGAAATTTAAGACTTGGATTTTTTTTTTTTTTCTGTGTGGGATTAGCCATCAACTTTTGGACTCTGTAAAGCCATGTTTTATTTACCTTTTTCTCCTCCTTTTTTGTTTCTCTGTGTACAGGCAGGATGAAAGACCGGCTAAATGAGCTGCATGAATTTGCCAGGTTGCATAACGAACACTTTCCTGACGGTGAGGATGATGAAAATGCACCCCATGATACTCTGCTCTACGAGACCGATTATGCCTTGGCGACTCTTCATAAGGACATACAGAGCATCCGGGCAGAAAACAGCCATCTAAAGGAGGACGTCAAGAGGCTCAGAAAGCAAAACAGCCGCTTCCTTACTTCCATGCGTAGTCTCAGTAGCATCAAACGGGATACTAACAGTATTGCCAGAGACATCAAGGCCCGTGGAGAAGGCATCCATAGGAAACTGCAGATAATGAGGGATTTCAGCGATGATGCAGTAACAAAATATGGTGCCTCATCCGTCATCGCGAGGGTAGCAAAGAGCCACTATGTGGACATCATGCACGCTTTCCAGGAGGCCATGTTCGAGTACAACGCAACGGAGATGAGGCAGCGGGAGAACTGCAAGATCCGCATCCAGCGGCAGCTGGAGATCATGGGCAAGGATGTTTCCAGCAACCAGATCGAGGAGATGATCGAGCAAGGCAGGTGGGATGTCTTCTCCGAGAACCTCCTGTCGGACGTTAAGGGGACGCGCTCAGCCCTGAATGAGATCGAGACGCGGCATAAGGAGCTGGTGGAGCTGGAAAGTCGCATCAAGGAAGTTCATGAGCTCTTCATGCAGGTGGGCCTGTTAGTGGAGGAGCAGTCAGACACCTTTGACATCATTGAGCTAAATATGCAAAACGTTGAGGACTATGTAGGGGAAGCTAGAGAACAAGTGAAAAGAGCTCTAGAATACAGAAGAAAACACCCTCTTCGAACAATCCTCTGCTGCTGCTTGTCGTGCTGCAGGAGGTGATGGTCCTCCTGAAGCTATCATGGACTGACCTGAATGTCTCCTAACCCTCCCCAGCAAGTCCTCTTTAATGACAGCCCCTCGACCTGCGAGGGGTTATTGTGTGCTGCGCTGCAGGTACTTTCACTTACAGGCTACTAGGAAGGTTGATAAAACCATTCTTTTTTTATTTGAGATGTATTCTGTTGGCGGTGCAAGTATTCAGAACAACTCTGTGCTGTGGTACTTGTTTCACATGGACAATAAAGAAGAATGAATGATGGGCCTGGCTCAGGGAAAATAGGAAGTTCTGCAGAAGTAACTTTATACTTGGCTGTGAGAGCGCAGTGCAGACCTATGCTGAACACCACGGAATCAGAAAGTTTTCAATATGAACTAGTTTGGAACTTGCTCTGTGCAAATACTGGAGCAAATTTTGCGCTGTTCATTTGACAAAATATTTAGCCTACTAGTTTAGCAAAAGCCACAGACTAGTTTCAGTTTCAACTTGATTTTCATCTTGTACTGGCCTTAACAAGAGCAAACTGCAAGCTAAATTCTAAGTACCTTTTGCTGTGTTTGTGCGTGGCTGATACTCTCTATTTTCAATGGCCACAACCTTGCTAGAAGCGCCGCAAAATTGTGGCATCGCACGGAATCTTTTTTAAAACGAGCCACTGTCTGATAGTCTTAATTTCAAAACTGCCAAGCCATTCAGCTTCTACCGTATTCTTCTGCCGAGTAGCACTCCAGCCAGGAGAGAGGTGCATGCAGTAGCCTTCTCTAGAAGCACGCACAAATGTCCAACTGTTCTGAGTCTTTTCTGCTGGCACATTAATGTTGGCAGTTTAGTGGATTGCCCCACCAGCAGACTTTTATTTTTATAAGCATTGATTTAATATTTTTATATATTTAAAATAATGTGAAGGATTCCATTTATTGTCATTCAGTTTCACTGGTGTACAATAAAACAAGTGTTTTTGTCTGTTGGGAAATCTGCATGTGCGAGAGAAAACAGACATGTTTCTTCAGTAGACCTGAAGAAGAAGAAAGGCAACAACATTGAATGCCATTTCAGCCTTTTTTTGCAAGCTTGAATACCTTTTCTCTTTTTGTCCAAGGGGAGTCTGGCCACAGTATGTTTGGAATGTAAGGAGGAAAGAGAAAATACTTGCAGCCCTAGACACCACGGAGCTTTGTCAGTGAATAATGTATCCCTGAGTTCTTGGGAGTGATTTTAGCTCCTATTTCTGGAGTTTCTCCAACCACAGTATTTCCAGGTGGCTTCCTGATACACTGTGATCTGTCGCTATCCTTTGAATTAATGCAGGACATTTTTTCAGAAGTTAGTGACATTTATTTGAACTCTGATCCTCTTTGTAGGTATTTTAATAAATGTATTTAAACATTTCAAATATTTTGTATTTGGGAGTTTTCTTTGTGAGGTGTGCATAGCCATCTTCCTGCACCAATCACAATTAAACTTTTCCCTTTTGGTCTACTGCACACTAATTTTATATATTTTTTAAAAAACACCATTTTTGTATTATTTATATTAATGTAACAAAATAGTGAAATAATTTCAACTTCCAAGCTTTCAAATCCTAGTGGGAACTGCTTCTTTGCTGGACAGGCCTTTTCACACCGATAATAATAAGAGTTTTCAGGAAGTACAAGTCTCTTTACTTACTTGAAGCGCCTGTCTGTGATAACATAGAAGAGCGAGAAAAACACTCATCTTCTAAGCCAGAAGCTCTTTTGTTATTCAATGATGTCCTAATGACCAGAAGATATTTTGGTATTCAGTGATGTCCTAATGACAGCGGTATCACACTTCCTTGTGGACCGCTCAAACAAAATCCACACTTGAAGCGCAATGAAGGAGGGTTCAGCTACTACTATTACTAGTTCCTACAGGGAACTATAGTAGTTACTAGTACTACTAGTAGCAAATACTAGTTTCAGCTACTACTATTACTACTGTGGTGTTACTCAAGAAGTCAGAAGTCATTTAACTGCATGGGCACTGCCATTCAAATCAACTGAACTGTGTATTCGAACAGAAATATCCACATGTCCGAGGGTCAGAATATGGGCATAAATCAAAGAGAAATAAACTCTATATTTTATTTGGTCTGCTTATTCTTTGCACTCACCAATGCTTTTGATAAAGATTTGTATTTGTTGCTGTTGTTGTTGTTTCTTTAATGCATTTGTAGACATATGTATGTGCAAAAAATATTTAATAATAAAAACCTAAAATGCAGTGTTGTACATTGTGGGTTTAATTTAAAAGCTACAAGACTAAATTGTTAAGTTGGTGAAAGGGGGTTAGACAGTGCCAGAAAAATGTGTTCTAATATTTGCTGTCAGTCAGTCAAGTGTTTTGCATATTGAGACAGGCTTATTGTGCTCTTTTTCCTGAAAAAAAACATTTTCATATACTCTGATTCTCTATTACAAGAAAAAATTGCAAATTTACTTTTGAAGTTCTCAGAAATCTTAACAATTTTGTTATTAGAAGTGTGAAGCATATATTCAAATAATGGAGAGAGTAGAAGCACGAGAAAAAATGTAATTAGAGGCCTTATCTCTTCAGGCTGTTGCTGTGAGGCCGTATCTAGATCTAAGAACCACTGAAATGTCAGCCTTTTAAGACCATTTTTCAGTCCCATTCTAAAGTAGAGATATTTGGAAAATTACCTCAGTAACTAAAGAAACCTTTCTGCTCATTGTAAGCATATGTTCATTGCATAATATGGTGGGGGTTTTTCTCCCGAGTTGTGTAAAAACTTTACCAGTTCATGACCTTGCCTAGCCACAGTTAAACAGACTTTTCCTTTTTCTTTCCTTTTTTAAGGATCACACTATAGTTGCAAAAAAGCCCCCACAGGATGAGTGGAAGGAGATGATAAAAGCAGCTCCATAATACGTGCGCACACAAATAGAAGCAGCAGCAGAACGGGTGGCTTCATGCTTGCTGAGGAAAGCAGCCTTCCCTTTCTTAAAGTCAGCGCTATTCCAAAGGAGATGCACGGAGCATATGGAATGGATTTTTATTTTGCAATCCATGATGTTGCAAACCCTATAGCTGGATTTGAATATGAGAGTCATTAAAACACGAGAGGGGCACCAGGAGCTGTTTGGGCTGCTGCTATTGTTCTTGTTTCCCACTTAAGGCAGCAGAAGCTTCATAAAAAGAAATCTTAATGAGGATGAGAAAGGAGAAGTGACCACCAGACATACGCTGCTCCTTGAAACCTAAGAGAGCATTGCTTAAATGTAAAGAGCAAAAGTCCCTGATTACAAAGCACCATTGTCGGTACCTAATGCTGACCTGCCGGGCCGTGTGGATACGTATGCGGTTTCCTTTGAAACGGTGGGGTCATTTCAGAGAAACAGAACTTCTGTCTAGGGAAGCTAGGCGGCAGTTAGGGGGAATTGGGGTCCCGGGGACTTGGGCTGCAGACACGCTTGACTGGACGTTTCTCTGGCTAGTGTCTTGGGGAAGTTCTTGAGCAAAGGTAAAGCGCTTCGTTTCAGCCATAGGCACCTCTGAACTTTGGAGCAGAAAAGCTGAGGCTGGACTGAGCTGGGAAGGCAAACTGCTCCTGCTCGGATCGGAGGGCAGCCTACACTATGGATATTGCCTTCTAGAGAGCCCGTCTGGAGTTACCTTTCACAGTTCTTTGAAAGCAGAACAGATTCGCTTGATTTTTGAACCAGAGCAGATAGCGGTTTGGCAGAGGAAAGAGCTACACATGGTTGTATTTATATCTGTAGGAAAGTCTCAAGCATATGATTAAGATAGGAAACAGTTCTTTAATAGATGTATGTGGTGAGCACAGCTGATCTATTTCATATGTAACGTGATTTCTCCATCGCATTGCACAGTGGTTTAATGACAGCTGTGGCAGAGCCAGCACCAGCAGCACTATGAGGGTTGGCTGGTCGTGTTTCTTTGGCCCTTGCTCAATTCTGCGGCGGGGCCAGGGCGCCAAGACCACCCCATAGAACTGCCCGACTAAACCGACTGGTTCTCAACCCCCCTGCAGACCAGGACTCCACAGCCTCTTGGATAATGCGTACCAGGCCTGAAACTCCAGGCAAGTTTCTCTTAACTCTCATTTAAGTTTCCCTTAACTGGGACATTACGTTCTGCTCCGCTGCCCTCTCAGTGAAGCCTCCCCTTCTCCCGGGGATCCGCAGCGTTTGTGCGGCGGGTCCGGCGCCGCTGCCGCCGTAGGGAGGCGCTGGAGGGCTCCGGCCTGCTCCGGAGGGAAGCGGAGGGGCCGCCGCGCGGCCTGGTTCAGCTCGGCGGGCCCTCGGCGCACAAGGAGCGGCCTCGCCTCCCGCCGCTTCGTTTCCCTCTCCTCGGGAGGGAACGTGTACCCTAGAGGAGAGGGCGGGAGCGCGCGACACGCCGCTCTCCGCACGGCGGCCCCGCAGCGGCGCGGCGCAGAGGCGGGCGCGCGGTTTCAACGCGCTCAAACGCGCGCCCCGCGTTGGCGGCTGCCGGCGGCGCCGCGCTCGTCCTGGGCGCGCTGCGGCTCCGCGAGGCCGCCCGGGGCGCGCCGCGCGCGGTGCCGCTGCCGCGGGCGCCCGTCTGCGCGGGGCCGGGGGCTGCGGCCCGCCCGCTCCGAGGCATGTAGGCGCGGCCGCGTGCGGTTCCTGTATGTGCACCAGGATGGCCGAGTGGTTAAGGCGTTGGACTTAAGATCCAATGGACGTATGTCCGCGTGGGTTCGAACCCCACTCCTGGTAGGTACCCGCCTTTTTGCCGTCGTTTTCCCTGCCGCCCCGCGGAGACCCGGCGGGCCCGAGCGCGGCGCCGCGGCGGGAGCTGCCGCTGCGCGGGGGCGGCGGGGGCCGGGCCTCGACGCGGCCGCGGCGGCGGCGTTGGGACGGGCCCGGCCGGCGCGGGGCGCCGCCGCGCTGAGGCGAGCGCGGGCTCCGGCGGCCGTTAACGGCTGCGGCGCCGCCCAGTGCCCGCGGGGAGCGCGCCGGGGCCGCCCTGGCCTCCCTGAGCGGCCGTGCAGCGCCTGACTGCGTGTAACGTGCTGCCGGGTATTTAATTATTTATTTGTCTCTGACAGTAAATCCGGAGCGTGAGAAGTACAAACCGAGCGCGGGCTGGCGCGTTTTCCAGAGCAGCCGCGCCAGATCCTCGTGAAGGTAATTTTAGTTGTCCTTGGCCACGCTTTTCACCATAATTTGAGATTTAAAAAAAAAAAATCCAAACTTACAGTACCAAAATATTTTATGATATGGAGAGCAAAGAAATAAAGGATAAACTCTCCAGAGAAGACAGTGACTGATGCATGCCTTCAGTACTATATGAAATCCTTGGTGAAATATCCCGGAGAGGTTATTTTATTATATTGCATGAGAAAATCTGATATCCCAAGCATGGGCATGCTTATGAACAAAACAAATGTGATCGCCAAGAGGGAATTAAGAAAGGTGGTAGCTGATGAATGTCTAAATTGTCCTATATGCCCCTGTATTGTCCTATATCCCCCTGTATCGCCATCTCTTTTGGCACTTCTTAAAGTCAGCTTGCTTCCCAGAGCTGTTAATTAAAAACGAACTGAACTGACAGGCTCAAATGTTTCCTTGTAGAAACTTTACTTCCCATTATTCATTAAGGTAGAAACAAGTGAAAAATGATGCGTATTAGAACGTGCATTTTACCTGTAGTACTGCAAAGGAGACCGCCTGCCCTGGAGCCCAGCGTCCTTGCGTTCGAATGGGGTAATTCCCCCGTGTGCCGTTTCACATGCCTCTGCGTGCACGCAGTGAATGCTCGTGTAGATTTTGTGGACGCAGCACTGGTCTTCATGAGAAGTTGGTCCCTGCTATGAAACAAATTAGTGGAAGCTGTTCAGCATTGTAAGAAATACACACAAAATGCAGAAATAATCTCAGTCTTTCGACAAGTGAGCACGCTGATTACTGACAAAATGAAACCTTTGCTCTGCTAAAGCAGCATAACAGAACCAGAGCTCCTGTTCAGAAGTGCTCCCGTTGCAGGCCGAACCCCCCTCACTTAGCAGATTCCCTTTTCAGGAAACTTAGCTCAGTCCCTTGGTGAGATTGTGTTCCTTACTTTTTTGCTGTAACATGCTAGGGCGTGTGCAGATTCAGATCCCTGCTTGGAACACAAGGTTCTTGAACTTTACCATTTTCCAGATCTCAAGAAATATTTGGAGAATCTACTGGCAACAAGCAGTTTGCAACCCCTCCTTACAGGCACCCAGAAGGGAAAGGGTAAGTTATTAAGGGTCCTGGTTTCCATACGAGGTGAAATGACGAGTAGTATAATATGAATATGCCTTCCTGCTCTGGAGCTGACCATGATTGTGATTAAAGATTTCTGTTTTATCAGTCAGATTGTTCTTTCTTTATTTCTAATGATTTCCTTGTGATCCTCATGAATTGCCTTTGCAACCTGACACTCCTGTTTACAGGCATTAGGCTCTCAGCTTTACTTCACACAATGTTGCTGTCCATAGGATTCCTTGCTGTGGATGAGTTGTTTGCTGAAGGAGATCATTATCTTGGGGTCACTTACCTCATTTGCTGAAGAAATTAGAAATCATATAGCAAATAATGATAGAAACTTTGCAAAGAGAGAAGAACTTCATGTGAAGATGATTGCTGCTCTAGAGAACTGGAGGCTTTTCTTTTGCCAGTGCATGTCCTCTGCCTGAGCAGGAAAAAGTCAGTTTATATATATATATATTTCAAAAGTAATCAGTCATTTACGTATTGTTCCTTTTGAGGACCTCGGTCTGATATGTGGAAATGGAGAATTTTCACAGACACAGGTGAGATCACTGGGCCTGCACCTTCAGCACTGAGCAGTCTCTGGAAAAGATGGTTTTATATGTTTCTGAACGAGCAGTCAAATTTACAGGAAACATTTAACATTAATCTTTCTGTGCCTCAGTTTCCCAGTGTGTAAAATAGAACTATGGAAGTACACCATCTGCAAAGAATGGATTGCTACAAAATAAGTTAATTCTTGAGAAGCGATCAGATAGATCCTGATATAATCTGGTCATGTTGGACAAGGCCCTGAGTAGAATATCAATGGATTCAGAAAACAACGTGAAATAAACCAGGCGTGGAGCCAAACTGTGAAGCTCTCGCAAAGCACTGAGCTGCTGCTTAGCCGGCAAGCACCCCGCGGTGTGCACTGATCAAGGCAGGAATCTGCTCGCAAAGAGGAACCCAAGATTCAACTCAGACGTGCGCCTCACTTCATAAGCAGAAAGGGACCTAACCCATGAGAGGACAACCTGTTGGTGGAATAGTATTGAGGCAATAATACAGTATTTTTAATGCTTTTTAAAAACTTGAACAGCTGTTTTTTTTTTTTCATTTACTTTATGATGGAGACACATCATTTGTTACTTCAGGTCAGGCCATTTTTCCATCATTTCCAGTCACAAGAACCTTGTGTGAAAGAAAATGGCATATTTAAAAAAAAAAAGTTCCTGGTCCTTTATATAGTGCTGTATTGAAGATGAAAAGTAATTCCTGCTTTTTAAAGGGCTGCACACTTTTGGCTAAAATCATGGTATGGTATCATGCTACTGCTGCCATTCCTGCCCTATTTTATATCAGCTGTGAATTGCATTTTACTTTCTTTTTGCTTGCTGCAGCACCAGGGCTAACATCTTTAATAGACTATCACTTTTTTTTTCCTTCCTCTGGATCCTCACCATTCTCTTGCACCATTCACTTGTGCAAAGATCACCATGAGTAATTACAAGAGTACAGGTAGTTTTGTTGAGCTGTATACACATGTCTTTATGCAAAGTTGGCCTGAGCAGTGGCCAAGCTGTTCATCTGCTGAGCGTGTCTGATGTAATCAGCTGTTTCTTGCAGTTGTTTCCAGAGGCCTTGGGAGCTACAGCAAGCAAGACTTGTTAGCAATGTTGCCCAATTCTTTTCTTTCTCCTTCTCCAAGGCATTACAACACAAAATCCCCAACAGAGCCTTGCAACATCAATTGCTTAACTGTTTTTCTTGGTCTTGATGAGCTGAGAGGAACATTTTTCGGTTAGGTTAGTTCAATCCATGTAGCAAACTCTAGGGAGTCTTGCTAGGAAGTGCAGCTGCTCTGCCTGTGGAGCTGGTTATGCAGAGCAAGGGTCTGGGTATCTCTTAGTGCAGAGCAGATCCCTGAACTGCCGGGGGACGTAGGTTTGCTCCAGTGATGCTGCACGTGGCGAGTCTTTGCGCTGGAGCAGCAAGATGTGGATGCACTTTCCATTCTGCCAGTTCTTCTCACTAGATGGAACATCTGTTTTTGGGAACGCAGCAAGTCATACAGAACCTGAGGATGGTTCTGATAATCTTGGGCTGGACTAGATTGCCTCCTGCTTAAGAATATTTCCCCTTGTGCAGGTTTTGCTGCAGTGTAAGTAGCTTCTCAGAGGCTAGAGCAAAAGTGACGATTTATATCACAGCAGCAAGATGGAACTTCTGATGCTTTAGTTTGTGGCCATTTCCTCTAGTCCTATTGCTGGTCACCACTGAAAAGAGGCCAGCACCATCCTCCTGTCTGCCTCCCTTGAAGCACTTATAGACACTTATTAGGCCCCCGCCTGTGCCACTTGCTCTAGGTGACCCTGTGTATACAGGAGGGTTGGACTAGATGATCTCTGGAGGTCTCTTCCAACCTTAACCATTCTATGATCCTATGATTCTATGCACCACAGCACCTATGTTATTGCCCTAAAATGAAAGCAGCAAAATGAGGAGCTTCTGTTGAACCAGTTGTCCTGTAGCCTAAATACATGCTTAAAGCAGGTAAACAGGTGTTTTCATTGAGATTTTTTTCCTTTGATTGTATTCAACTACTGTGAATTGTTGTTTGTTTGTTTTGATTTTGTTTTTTATTTCTATCAAGAACTTGTTTGGAGACAGCAGAAAGTGTGCACAATATTCTGTAGATGATCCTGTTAAGTATCTTCTTAAATGTGCAATTACAAAAATATCTTCTTCACTCTAATAATTTTAGGAGAGGAATTCTCTTTCAAGATTTCTTCACTTTCCTTGATTGCTTTTTCTCCTTCACCATCTGCTTGGCTGTGACCGTCTTTCTGAGATGGCTCTGCTCTTTTCTTCAGATCTCATCTGCCTCGTTTTGAAGTGTTGGCTGAAACGGTTCGTACAGTTCCTGGCAAGGGGTGACTCCCTGATTGTGTGACCTCAGTGGGTTTCTAGCACTTGTCTCTTGCTATCTTGTTCTTTGCTGCAAACTTTGCTGCCTTCTGTGTGTGTGTGGAGATTCGGCAGCAGGTGTAGCAGGGGCTGGAGGCTGGAGGCTGCAGACGCACTGTGTCTCCTCTGCCCTGGCTCACACCGCTTCCCTCCCACGTCCCTCCATCCTGATTTGTAAAGAAATGTGTGACACGCACACCAAATAATTCCACATTAACTAATCACTGAGATTGCTTCTGAGGGAAGTGATCCCCCGCAGCTCAAGCAAGATCACCTAGATTAGGTCACTCAAGGCTGTATGGGGTTGGGAATTGATTATTACCAATGGTGGATATTCTACATCCTCTCTTGGCAACTGGTCCAATTATTCAATCACCCTTAAAGAAAAAAGGGAAAAAAGGGCACAATGAAAACACAACAAGAAAGCTTTTTCTTGCAGTGTAAAGAAGATTTTAGTTATGTTTAATATTTTCCTTGTGCTTAACCTTATCTCCAGCCTACATTTCGTGGATATATCTGCTCATAGACATCTAATGATTATGTGCTTTCTTAATGCTTTGTTTTTTGTTCCTAAGCACCCTGAGATGAAGATGAAGAAACTACACATGCCACCACATGTTTGAAGACACCCACTGGATACATGGAATTGCTGCCACATACAGCCTACATGACAGTGATATTTAAAGAAAAACAAAACCTGTGCAAAGATCTCAGCAGGTGCTTAAATTTAAATTCTGAAAGCCATTCTTTGTAATTTTGTCCACATAAAGGTCAAGCAAATGCAAGCAAATATAAATATATATATATTTATACATTATATATATATGTAATTCATTTCCTGTAAGAAATGGGCATCTGTGTCTGGCCTGAGCTTATTGGGAGCCAAAGTCCTATTACAGCATTAGTTATTGGAAGTCTGTTCCTATATCATGATTAAAGGTTCATGATCTACAAGGTTAGTTTACTGTCATTTGATAAGAGATATCCTTTAAAATGGTACCTGGGAGCTGTAACATTAGCAAATGATGTTTGTCCTTTGAGCTGAGAGAAGGTGGCTGATTGCTCTGTCTTCATGCAGTGCTATTTGCTAGTAACCCAATCGTAGAGGTAAAAATGTTTGCTTCTCTGTTTGCATAGATGTTAATGACCTCTCTCCTGAACAACCTTTGCTTTCTAGCGGCGGCTGATTATTCCCTGCTCCAGATCTTTGCCTCCCTCTGAATGAGGATTTGTGAAGAACGAACACAGCTCAGAAACCCCATTTATCTAACGCTTCCAAATCCTTTTGTTACTGTCTTCAGCAAACAAATTATTATTTTACTTGATGGCTGCGATTGTGATCCTGATCTTTTGAATTGTTTTGCAGAATGCTTTGCTTTGCTCTGAAGATAACCGATTTCACTGGAAACTTGATTAAATGTAGTTTTATATTTTTATTTAGCTAGCTTAGTAGCCAAGGTTTCCATGATCTATGCTTTGACAGAACTATGACAGTGCAGAACGCATCCATGCCAACCAACAAATCCTATAGTGCTCTATAACTAAAACCAGAGACATGCCCAACCTGTTATACTGCATTCGTTCAGCTGACCTGCCCCATCAGTAGAGAAGAGATACTGAAAGTAACTGGATCCAGTTTCTGTGGTATTTCACCCTGCCCAGCCCCCATGAGCCAAACATTTTTTCTACCCAAAAAAAAAAAATCTGGTAGGTCCTCCCCAACCTCAAACACTCTGTGATTCTGTAATAGGACAAGAATTTTATGAATCCATTGATCAAATAAATGAAGAGGGGAAAGAGTTGATGCCTTCCAAGATCTAGCGTAGAAAGACATCATGCATGAGGGAAGTTTCTGCACTGTGTGAAGTTGTTATGGGGAGAGTTCAGCTCTTGACACAGGAAGAAGGACTTGTATGACAGAGAAGTTAGGGTGACTACATCCAACTGGAGTATAAGTGAAACTTAAAAGTGTTAAGAAATAGATAAGGATGGGGTGGGATTGAGTGTCTGGGAACTGCAATTCAAATGCTCTATACGCAAATTTTATGTGGTTAGAAATTCCTTTTCTGTACCTTTCTTCTGTTGCTTTCTTCAGTGTGTTGTCCCTAAGGAGGAATTGAGTAGCATTTCAGAGTGCTTCTGTTTTACGTTGGGTCTGCAGAGAAGGTGTCAGGAGGTTTTAAGGTGCAATGTGGCACATGTATGGAGAGTTTATTTTTTACTTCCAAAACAAATGTTATTGAGCAAATTTGGAAGGGAACCCTGAAGACCGAGGTGAAGTACCAGTAGGACTCTGAAGGGTGGCTTCTTAGCATGTGCAATCAGTCTGCCTAAAGAGGTACTGTTTAGAGAGATGTCTGAGCTTAAAGGTAATGATAACAGAAATTTGTATTCCTCAATTATCCGAATGAAATGTAGGTTTGATTTGACTTCTCATTGTAGTTAGGGCAGTCTCCTTTAGGAGTGAAACAGCATTGCGCGTTGCTGCTTTCTCCTGTATTTTGTGAATTGGCAGTGTCTTATTTTATGACCAGTGTGACTCCTGCAAATCAAAGCGAGGTTGGATCCCTCTAGCACTGCCTGCTATTGCAGAGCCGACGAGAGGACTCACGGTGCGGCATTGCCCGGCCTGCCTGGCTGGTGCTGGGCGAGTGGCACGTGGTGGCCACGGGCCTGGCAATGACAGGGACCTCCGCTGCCCTCCCGGAGTGGCCGGCGAGGCTGGGCCAGCGGCAGGAAGGCTGTGGCTCTGAGGGTGCAGGCGAAACCCTCACAGGGGGCTGCTTTGGTGCGTCCTCGCTTCTGAGAGGGCCTCCTCCTCTTCCCCAGTTCCTTCTTTGCCTTTCTAAGGGTTGATTTAGCCAGTGTGACCCTGTTTGTGGAAGTGGCCTGCAGTCAGCACCCCCTCCCCAGCTATTCCCGTTTCCCGTGTGCGGAGGAGAACAAAGCAGAGGGCAGAGGCAGCCTGGATGATGGGGCTCCTCATCTGGGGAGCCGCGCATCTCCACGCTCGGAGCCAAATCATTCCACTCTTTCCCTGTTAGGTGGCAGGAGTGCATTTCTGTCAGGAGTTCACTTCCTGAAACAAATATTGTGGCTTGCTTATCATGCCTAGGAGAGCTTTCCAGGCAGGCTAGTGCAGGAGGTGACATTAAAGCCCTAGTGCGCTTTTTGTCAGTGTTTTGCTTTTTGTGTGATCCTGATCGTAGCAAGGTCAGCGGGAGAATTCTCCATTTGAATTGTGCTTTCATTGACATGGTTTGCAGAGGGCAGTGAGGATCAGGCTTCCGGCCTCACTGATCACTGGTCGCTTCATTGGAAGAAAAGGGCCAGAGCACAGTTTAAAGTGCAGAGCTGATACTGGCCTGATTCCCCAACATTTAGGGTTGTGTGATCACCCTTCAAGGCTTCTTGCGTGTTAAGAATATAGGCAGAAAGTTCAGGAATCACTCAAAGCTTCAGGCACGTCCTGTGTTACCCAAAAGCAAGGAGCTACCCTTGGGACTGAAATGAAGCAGTCAGGCTCAGCTAAACAGGGCTATTAGGGCTATTTATGGGAAGTTGTCTGTGTTCTCTTGTGACTTGTGGATGTTATCTTGTGTTCACCAAGGCTTCTGGCTCTACTTGCAACTAAATGCAGCTTTCCCAGGTTTTCAAATATGCTGTTTTTCCAGGGCAGTGCCTGTTCCTGACACATAGCCATGCTTCTCATTTACTGTGCTGAAAAGCATCCCACTTTCTGAGTGCGGATGCCTTTTGGTAGGTGACCAGCAGCTTCTATCTGCTGAGAGGTTCCCTACTCTCTGCCCTCAGGTCAAGGGCGTTACAATACAATTGGTCCTGCCTTTTCTAGTGCTCTGTGTCTCCTTGTTTCTTCCTCCGAGCCCCTGCCACGCTTCTGAAATACCTTACAAAGGACAGAGTGATGGAGGGTGAGGGGTCACAGAAGGAAGGGCATGCAGAACGTGCATGGCTGTGCCCAGTCCTGCCTATGTCTAGCCATTTTCATACCCCTGGTTGTCAAGGACAGTGCTGAAGAGCATGTGCCAAAGCGGTCAAGATCGACTGCTGTTTTTGTATATGCTCTGCAACTTATCTAAATGCTGTCCTCCCAGGAACACTTTCTCAAGTGTCTAGACTAAATAATAGCCATAAATGGCACCTTGAATACAGATTTCAGCATTTTATTTAAGCTCATAAGTGATGTTGCAAAACCTCCTTTTTGCCTTTTCTGCATTTGTAGGAATTTAGTTTGCCACCATTGAAACAACTTGATTCCATATGATTCAGGTCTCTCACTGAGCTTCACACTTGCGTAGTTTTCTGCGTCATTGAGAACTGTAAAACACTCACACATTTGCTATTGCGAGCTTGCTGTGGCTAATGACATTTAGCTGCTGTCTCCTGAGATCTGTTGCTGCCACTTGAAGCCAGAGAGATCACAGGTGTGGTATTTAAGGAATTTGGCACTTTTAGATAAAACATTCTGCATTCTGTGAAGGTCCCATCTCTAAAGATAAGGAGGGAGCAGTACAGTAAACCCCTGATATTTCTGTAGTAGGAATAGTAGCATATTTCTGTAGCATAGTCAGAATTTGATTTGCTTAAGTACTTTGCGTGTAGTTGTTGACATTCCTCGGTGCACTTTTTATTTTATTCCTCCTCTTACAGAGCCTTTTGTGTTTGTTTTTGCACTGATTATATTGCCATTTGATGTCTGTTCCTCTGAAGCTTTTGTCACTATAGCAATTGCTCCTAAAGCGCTTCAACTCTTGTAGCAGATTCCTATCAATGATTATAGGTTTCAGGGCTTTAAACTGGCGTTATTTTAACATATGGTGACGATATTTGCCTGCTTCCTTTAGGAATTCCACCCACTGTTTTGGCTGCAAACAGCTTTATGAAGAATGCTGTTCTCATGGTTTAAACACTTGTAATACCATCCCACCCAGCCTAACCTCAGTTTGAGATGACTTATAATCCATAAACTAAATAAGCAATGGAAATATATGTTACTCTGCCTCTGATTTAAAGGTGTGTCTTCCAAGCAGGGTAGTAAACTTTCTATATTCTAGTCTAACAATTTATATAGACAACGCAATTTATACATGGACTGCTGTTGTACCATAGAAATCTATCACTTCAGTTTTCTGAGAAATGGCAGTACAGAATTCTGTTAGTGCAATCAAATAAAATATGAATTATAAAAGTATACAGAAGTGAACTAGAAAATTGGCTTCATAAGATGAAACTACTGACAATTTCACTTTAGTGAAACATTCTTAGTGATAGAGCTCTTTGCATCTGCAAGGTGATTTAAAACTGGAACCCACCCTAGCAGTTCATCCTAGCATGATAGCAGGCCTGTTTGTAAGAGGCATTAGTTTCACTATGCATGTACATGGATGGCCACATTCCAGAAGTGTCTTAAGTTATGCAGCCATGATAATGCAGGATTTTTTTTGCTTGATGGGGAATCGTTGAATGATTTATTCCACAGTGCTTTTCCCCCTCATTTTCCTACTGCTGCTGCTAGTGTTTTGTGCTGGATGCTGTTCAGTCATGAAGGCATCTGCTTCCTGAGTTGTTGTGCTTGAAAGCTTATCCACCTTTTCTGATGTGTAAGCTGGTCCAATTAAGTGTACTCCTCTCTTCATACCTTACTCCTTTTCTATTATCACACTGTCCCAACTAACGTTAAATACCTTTTTTTACTGCACAACCCAAATAATTTGTTACTATTTTTGTTTTAAGATGATACTGTCCTTATGCATGCTAAATGTGGCTAACTGAGATGTATGACACGGATTCAATGCTATTTTATTCATTTGATATCTCCATGTGTTGCGTTGTCTGATTCTATTTATATTCCTATCTCCAAAATTTGTTGAAGGGGACCATGATGATATTGCCAAGAGTAGCTGACCCCATTACCTACAGATATTTGGAGAGAGAGAAAAGACTTTTCTCGAACAAAGAAATAGTAAGTTCTCTGTAGAATTAGTACCTATCACATGATATGTAACAACATGAGTTTTCATATGAAAATATTACCCTCTATCTCCCCTTGCCTACAGCAGCAGCCAGATGGATGGAAGCACTTTGACTTACCGTTTTGTCAGGAAACGTTGCTCCGTCTTGGGCAATCCAAGTGTTTTACAGCTCCAGGTTGATATCTAAGCTTCAGGTGGGATTCTGTTGCTAAACTTAGTCATCTGGTGCCATCTGAGATACCCTGGGGTAGCCTGTCCATCAAATACCTGCCATGTGCTCTACCAGAAGGCCTTGGGTGCCAACAGGTCCAGTTTCTCAATGTTCCCATGTTCAAATCCTCTTGGGGGGCTGTGGTGGTAGATAGCTGTATTTAGACACCCCAGTCTTTCTCCTTTGTCTGAAAGCAATATAAAGAAAAAAAAAAGTCTGAGATCACTTCAGGTTTTGTTGTGTGTGTCCTTTCAACCATTTACTCTGTACTCTCTTTATACTCATCATACTTACAGTAGGCAGTTTTACATTAGGGCTGACAAGGCTTGATACTGTCTAAAAGGAGCATGCCTTTTTTGTGCCTTACCCTTGGCCTCGCTTGCCCTCTGCTTCGCTTTGTGCCCATGTAGGGAGCTCAAACAGTTTCCTACGGAGTCCACTGAACAACAGTAGTAGAACAAGAGGCTGAGTGGCAATAGGCAAGTGAGAAAGGACAGTCGCCGTTCAACTGGCAGCTATGCTTTTGCCCAGCCACGTTGCAGAACCTGTCTGGCCTTGTAAGTTATCTGTTCTTTGTCTTAAAAAAATCCCAAGTAATTGAGCTTTTCATATGTGGATCACAAAGGCTAGAAAGTCAAGCGTCACCCAAAGATGAGGTGTGTGCAGTAAGAGGAGTAGCAGATGTGGAGTTAATTTTCAGGGAGGGCTAAATAAATGAGAATTGGGCCATGGTGAGGATGCACTGCTACCACCTGTATTCTTCCATAAAATGTTTCAACTGGAGCCCTGGCTGTGTGCAGAGCTCACCAGACTAAACCAAAGGACTTCCCTAAAAACAAAGGGAGACTCTGGAGGCATTTGCACATCTTTGAAAATCCTCATTGTGCTAGTCCGGGAGGGCTGGAAACTCCTTAGGTAGCAGAATTATGGGTGCTCCTAGGAACTCCTCCAGCTGCTTGGAAATAGAGGAAACAGCAACCCAGCTTGGCTTCGGATGAGAGAGAGTGGCCTGCTCTGGTGGCGATGCGGAGACCCCGTGTTCTCCAGCTTAGGGGTATTGGCAAAACTACAAGGGCATGTGGGAAATACGAAGCCTTACATAATGTTTGGGGCTGTTCCTCCCTAACCACTTTCTGCCTCTCCTGGTGCAGGAAAATGGATGGTTTCCAGCTGAAATAACTGCTGGAAAATTCCCCTCCACGAAGAAAAAAAGCAAAGTCGCTAATGACGGCCTAGTAAGAACTGGGTGGCTCAGAGGCAGGGCTGGTACCATCATGCTGGTGCTGCTCGGGCTGCGGAGCAGAGCTCCTGTTCAAGGGAAGGGCCTGCTAAGGAGCATGGGGAACCAACAAGCTCTGGGTTGACAAGGTCTCTTCCTCAGCCCTAGGCCTTGCAGACCTACTCAGACTTGGTTGCAAAGGTTGTTTTCCTTCATTTTTTCATATTCTAATTTGGTAAAGTTTCTTTCCCGTTGCTAGTGTTACCATGCTTTTGTTTATTGCTGCTATTCCTAAAAACAAATCCAGGCTTAAATAGACATTCGTGGGAAAAGAGTTATGAAGTAGAGAAGCAGAGGAAGGCCCTTTGAAAGATTTGTGGCATTTTATAATGTTAAAAATGAGGGCAATGGCTATTAAAAAAAAAAAAAAAACAAAAACCTTTTCAAGTGATTTATTTATGGAAGAAATGGGGGAGGCCAAACAAACGCTTTTATGCATTTCTTTCTAGGGCTCTGAGTATTTTTCCTGTTGTGTTTACTTTCCTGCTGCATACTTTACCTTCTGCTGGTGTCAGTGGATGTTCCTGTAACATACAGTTTATTTCACTCCATTGCTCTGAGAACTCCGTGCTGGTTTTGCACTTTAAATATTTATAAATAAATCATTAGTTTTCTCAAATGAATCATCTATTGTTTGAGGTGAGCAGAATATTTTAATAGCATATAAATTAAGAATGAGGATATCTAAATGTTTGGTTTGTGTTTTTGACCTGCTCTGGTTACAACTTCTGCCCCAACATGGCATGAAGAAGACCTTACTGACCTACAGCCCTAACTGAGACAGGAGCATCCTTGCTATGGTTGTTCACGACTCGTGATGTGACTGTAGCTCCCTTCACAGGAGAGTAATGTTCTTGGGCAATTGAGGTGCCAGCAGTGCTTAAATACAGAACTCAAATGTCCCAAAGATTTTACCTGACCAGAAAAAAACAGAGATAGATATTGGAGCACAAGGAAAGGGCAAGGTGTTAGGAGATGGAGAACCACTTCAGTACCCAGAGCTGCCACCTTTGCTGGCGACATCAACTCGTCTTCTGAAAGCTCTTCCCGCTCCCCATAAACCTTCCCTCAAACACTTCCAGAGGTGGTCTCACTTGCAACACATCCGCGCCAGGATTTGTCAGGATCCTGGGCTGTGGACATCTTGTATATCTGGAGAATGTACTCAGATATTTCCACCTAGAATATTTTAATAATTATTTCTGCATTGTGTTAAGAACATAGCATTGAGGATTTGCTGATTCTAGTTGATGGATAAAAAAGAAAAAAAAAAACTTCAAAAAGCTTCCCAAGGCTCAAGCGTCGGACCCGGGGGACATCCAGGGTTTTGCCTTCTTAAGGGCTTGCCCAGCAGGAGCAGTCATACACATTCTTCCACACTCAAAATAGCAGTTCTGGGGAAAAGCAAACTCCCAGTTCCGGAGCAAACGCTACAGAAGAGTGCTGTGCTGGCATTAGTGCAGTGCATGTGACAGTGAGGACAGCGTCAGGGAATGGAAGAATTTAAAGACTGCCTAAGAAAAGTTGATAAATGTGATAAATTAATCATGAGTAAAGTCATGCTGCTAATAGGAAACAAGGTGCAGAGCTCCTCGCTGTGCTGTGCTTCCCCTGGATCCCTCCCCGCTGTTGCAGAAATGGCTTAGTCCTGCTGCAACCCTTCATGCCTAAGGCAGCAAGATTCAGTAATGCACTTCTCCTCTTCCCTCTATCTGCCATGGCCATACCCGTGTCTTGTCTTAAACCACATCCTTCCTCTCCAGGGCATTTGCCACAGTGTTGGCAGAAAGTGGCCTGAAGGGCAGGATCTGCTGCATAGGAAAGGCAGAGGCAAACACGGGTATCAGAAATACCTGTGCCAGGTATTACACCACGCCAGGGATATGTGGGGCCACAGGGTCACTAACTTAGATGAGAGAGTCCAAGGAATGTGTCTCAGTGGATTTAATATTTCCATGAGTATTATGAATGTGTGGTTATTAATGAATTACATGAACATAATGTAAGTGCATTAAACAAACATTGTGATGAAAATGGAGTGTTTCATCCTGCAGGCATATTTGCTGAGAGCTCTGCTGTTTTAATTAGCAACATCAGTGTTTTCAGCAGAAAACATTTTCTACTGGCTTGCCTCCTTCACGTCCCTTGTCAGGACCATATCTTTTCTGATGCGGACAGAACATTGCCAGCTGGTGATTGCTACTTTAGGGCAAGGAAAGACAATTTTGTATTTGAAAACAGATATTTCAGAAGATTTGCTAAAATCAAGTTTTGTTCCCAGCTAGCTTTCCTGATCACATGATGCTGGTTTACTTGAGTCCTTTTTTAAGTGTTCCCTCCATCACATTTCAGGCTTGGTTTAAACTCTTAATATTCCAGGCTTCGATACATGTGCGTTTTAAGCATGTATTTCTCCTTTTGGCAGTAATTTCAACGTTTGCTAGACCACATGAACAAGGCAGAGTTGGCAAAGGTGCCCTCTGCACAGACTGCTGGGGCGAGGGCCGGCGCTGCGCCACGTTTACACACGGGCTCGCTCCCTGGCACCTGCTCCTGCCCCAGGCCCCTGGTACCGCCGCGCTATAAATACGCACCCGTCGTGTACTTTGTAAATGTTTTTAAGATCCATCTCTAAGTGCTTGAAGCGTAAGTGCCTGGATATGATGTTGTAATTGTGTTATAGTGGTACTCTGAGAACACTCTTAGGCTCATGTGCTTGGACAATTCTTTTAACATGTCAGTAAGGCCTTTCCTGAAGCATGTGCACTAGTTGGAGTTCTTTCCTAGCAAGAACAAATCCTGACACTTTTCCTTCTCGAACACCTGGCCTGTGTGCGTTACCTCCTGTTAGACACATCTGTGATGTATGAAGGTTCTTTGTTGTTCCCTCCTTCTGGACAGTACCTCCAAAAAAGGCTTTTTCAGAGTGGGAAGATGGTTCCAATCATCTTTTCATTCAGTTTTGTGGTCTCTTTCTTCATTTCAACAACTAAGCCCTTGGCAGGGCCAGACTCTGTTTCTGGGTTGGAGGATAGCTTTGGTTTGGAACATCCCAGAGTGAATGACATCCAAAAGTTTCCTTTCTGTCTGCCATGATTTCAAAGCAATTTCCATGGCTCAGCTCAGGACTGGCTAATGTGAAAAATGGAACAGTAATTATTGCCTGCAGAAATTCTAGCACAGCAGTTAAATAACTGGTTGCAAAAATACTTTAAGTAACCAGTCAATATCTCTTAGGAAATTTCTTATTCCCTTAAGAAATGTCTACTGAGAACTAGGCCTGCCAAAGTTGCTGCTCTGGTCTTACCATGCTCAGTTTATCTGTCCCCACATACATTTGGGAGGTGGGTAAAGACTTCAGTCAAGCTGTTTGAATGACTAATTGAAGTAGTGTTAATTAAGTCTTAAGGTAATTGACTTTGTTTGGTCTGAATTTTCATAAAAACTTGAAAATATGAAGCAGCACAAAGTCGTATTAAATATGCGGCGCAGAGCTCTACAAATGGGCTTTGTTAAATGCCACTGCTTGTAGAACATCTTGTTTCATTTTTACAGCGAGATCAACAGAAACCTGAGGCACTGCAAAATAAACTTGTGCTTCAACTCCTCCTGGGTATGTAACTTTACATGTGCAATTTATTCCACTGACTAAAAAGTGCCATTCCTTTGCTGAAAATTAAAAATTTATACAAGCATTTGTAGTGTGTCTGGTGTTAGCAGGATGACTTTAGCTTACTTAAAAGCCCAAATCCTCGTTGCTGCTGTCGCCCGCGGGCTACAGACTGTGAAGCCCAGTGCTAAGAGGTTGAGACTGGTCCCGAGGTGGGAGAGCGAGACGTGCCCAGCGTGGCACAGGCCGTTTGCCCCTGCTTGCCGTTCCCAAGGGTGTTCCTGAGCAGTGCCGCTCGGCACACACCGATGTCACCAACACCCGCGCGGCTCCGCAGGTAACGGCCCAAGTCCAGCTCCTCATCAGGGAGATGCATCAAGGGCCAAGAGCGAAACATCCGCCTGGATCGTTTAACAGGAAGTAGCAACAAGTAGTGACATGCACCTAGCTGTGCGATCTAAAAGGAGGCAAATAAATTAAAAAAAAAAAAGGGGAAACGATGGGTTTATGTGTTTTTTCATTCCATGCTGAGAGGGTTCACAGAGTAGGAAAGAGATGCTTTTAAAGTCAGATAAGAATAAAATTCATATTCTTCCTCTGCTCACCCTTAAAAACAGACTTAAACACTCTGTGTTTTCCAAACTTTCCATTAGTAGCTTTTTTTTTTTGCAGAGTGATGAGTGCTTTCATTTTAAAATGTTTCCAAGCTGTCTTTGGGCCACTATCATATTATTTCACTGAATTATTAATGCCCCCATGATGGACGATATTTTTCCCTATTGCGAGGAGTGAACCGAGTTACTAAAAAATTGAGTGGCTCAAGCTGATGTATTATGTTAATGCAGGAACCCATTTCCCCATTCTAACCACTAACTTGTTTAAGTAAGGTTACTCACTCCTGAACTGTACAACCATTATGTATTTATGTGTCTAGCCACTAAACAAATCTACACTGATAATGCAGCATACGTTATTCAAATGAGAGCAGAACAGCACTGTAAAAATAGAGGTGAGTGAATGAAATATATAAATAATCAGCAAACAAAACCAGTTTCCACCAGGAGTGACTTTGACTAGCAGCTTACACCTGCCCTTGCAGATTTCTGCATCACGTTGTTGACCAAAGGTTCCTGTCTTGCAAAGGCATTTTTTGCTCTTCATGGTTTTCTTTTTTTCTAATTGCCTGCCACCATTGAGAAAGAGTTATGCTGGGAGGGGAAATTGCTTACTGTAATTGTTCATTAATGCACTCTTATTTAATGTACTTTTAGGGGTTATAATCTTCAAAATGATGATAAATTATGGCAGCTCCAATTAATGTCGTTGTCGTTAAGGGGATGTCAGCATTTCTATTAATGTAGTGCAATTTTCTGTGGTTTTATAATGAAGCTATAAAAAGTGGTTGAAACTTAACCTACAAAGTTTCAGCCTATTTTATGCACAGAGTATTTCCTTGAACCTAATCTAATCAATCGATGTATTGAATCTAATGAGACAAAAATGGAGTGGAAAGAGTCTACTCAAGCTACAAATCCCATCTCCTAGAAAATATGAAAATACATTACTGTGAGAATATGGCATTCCATTTGGATGAAAAAGGAAAGAGAAGGAGCAGAAAGTGGTGATGCAGAGAGCATCAAGTGGGATTGAAGTGTCCCATGTGACGGTTGCTTTCCTCGGAGTACTTCCTATGCTTAGGCCTTGGCTCTTTATTGTGATTCCCTGTTTACTCTCCATCTGTCTTGCTTTTCTCTATCTGATACCTCCTGACAAATGGAGAAATGTGTGTGTCAAAAAACAACGCCAAAACGTAGATTTCTAGAGATATTTTACAGTGCCTGCCACCATGTGACTTTGATTCTTGAGGGATTCATCCTTAAGAGTGGTGACTTTGAGTCAATACCCCATGCAGTCCCTCATACTTGTCCCTGTCTGGTTGTGGCCCAGCCATGGCCAATGCACTGGCAGAAAGGAGGGAGGGTTGCTGGTCTGAGACCCCATGAAAGGGTTGGTTTCACACAATGTGCATTATTGGAACGCGGAATAATTTCTTTACCAGTCTCTGTCACAGAAGATATTTTGCAGGCCCCTGCTTCAGACCTTCTCTTTGCTGATAATAAAGGCGAGGCACTAGCAGCAGCAGTGGAAAAAGTAATGGAACAAAAATACATTAAATATTAATGAGACGGGTGATATATGGAGGAGTCCTGGAGGAGCTTACATGTAAAAGTGGCTGAGCTTCGAATGAAAGTGCACACTCTCACATTAAGATCCAATACCAAGGTAAGGAGTTGAAGACGGAAAATGCTGTGGCCACCTTTAAAAAAGGTGCTAGGGGTAACCTTGAATAATATAGTTCCAGAGAATGAGCTATCAGTAAAGCATTCTAAAGCACTTAGACAACAGCAAATGACAGGAAAAGGAATGGCTAAATAGGTCTATGCTGTGCTTCAAGATATTGACAAAGGAGTAATAGATAAAATTCACTCAAACTTTTAGAAAAACTTCACTCCTCACAAGAGGAGCATAAGAAAATACTTTATACTTAACATGCCTGCTCCTATTTTTTTTCTCCTTGGATAAGTGATTATGAAAACAGTAAGAGACTTGTGCTAGTAGGTTTTTGCAGTACATCTGTGTAGAAACACCAAATAACCATATTAGTTGAATTCAGATGCAAATTCTGAAGGAAAAAACTATGGGTCTGCTAAGTAACTGTCCGACGGATATGTTAACTGGGGGTGACAACATGATGGGATCTGCAGAAAAAGACAATAAGGACATTCTGCTTGCAAAGCAGCCCGTTCCATGTCCTTACAGAATGGGTTTCTGAAATCACGACGAAACGCTGATGAATGGAGATGTGCATTGTTACAGCAGGCAGTCAAAAGGTAATGAGGCACATGAAACTCTTGGTTGTATTGTAGTCCTTTCAGTCATGAGTATGTTCTAAAACGAGAAGTGCTAGGAACAAAGATGAGACAAGGAGTCAAGGTAAGATGAGCTCAGAGCCCCTCAGCTGCGTTGTTTTCACGCATTAAGGAATGAAGTATTTATTTACTTGGGCCAAGGACTCTGGCCCAAGGACTCTGCATCTTCTCAGCCAATCTCTTCATAGTTTCTTTTTCTGTATTCTTTCTGTTTTTTTGTCTGAGGGTTTTATGGACTTTTACTTAATTTCCTTGATTCCTAATATATTCTACACAAAGGTTAGTAATGCCACATGATCCACGTGATCATGGTCTGCAGCAGCCCAGGAGTCTTGTAGGTGAATGTTTTAGAAATGTGCCCCTGTGGAGAATTGATGTTTGACTTTAAAATTGTGCTAGTCATTATTTTCTAACTCTACTAATGAATGGAGTCCCAGATTAAGGAGATCTAAAGCATAAATATGTATAAAATACTATTTTTATATCTATAAAGACCCAAACCTATAGATCTAAATACTAGCTACGAGAACTCAGATTTGCTCAGCAGGTGAATGATCACTGGTCTGAAGAAAGGGACATGCTTCCAACACACTAGGCAAAAGATTTTTCAAGTTTCCTGAATTACCACCAGTCTAGTTATTCAATTGAAAAACCTCTCTGTTGGCCTTCTGCAGTTCAGCTGCTTCTATCTAAAACTGAAAAAAAAATCCTATCAGGTTAAACTAAAATGTGTTAGTTTTCTTGGTTCTTTTTTTTCAGGGGGGAGGCAGGAGAAGAAATAATTTTTAGGTGGTTTCAGAATCTGATTATAAAAATCAGGACCTCGGGCTTAGACACAGGGATTTGGAATGGGATATAGCAGCTTTGTACTCCAGCTTATCAGTTCGACTGCAGCTTTCAGTGATCGAAGTTATTGCTATCTGATCCATCCTCCTGCGGAATGACGAATCCTGCCAGGAGTTTGCAAAAGAAAGAACTTTCTTCCGCTTAGTGTGTTTGCTTGTGTGAGTCAGTGCAATATGGCATTTTGGCATTACCAGGCCCTCCACTGCTGCTCGGTGATTATTTTACAACAGGAGTGGAAATGACATTTTCATTCTGTGCTGGCTCTTGAGTGAATACTGGGTTACCCTGGTTTGTATGTTTGTCAACCCCCAGTCCTCTGATTCATGGAAGTTTTGGTGTAAGAGCAGCTGTGTTACACCTGGATTCTGGAATCCCTCCTTTCTTCCTTCCTCTCCTCGTGCGTGCGCGTGGGACGAGGCGCTGCGGCTGCGTGGGCGGCGGGTGGCGGTGCCCTCCCCTCCGTCCGGAGCGGCAGGGCAGAGGGCAGCGCGCCGCGCTCCCCTCCACGCACAGGGTGCGCACGCAGGACAAGTCTAGCCGCGGAGCGTGAGCGGGCAAGAACGGGCACCCTGCGCACTGCCGACACGGTACCGTCACACACCGATTGCTGTCAGCGGTTCCAGTGTTCCTCCTCTGCAATTTGATGAATTCTCAAGAGACTCACAGCTTAAGTTGTCACAACACGTAGCAGATGTACTTTATTGCATCTCTTACAGGTAAGGACCACTAATGACCTCCTGTGGTGATTGGATTGGGCAAATAAGAATGAATTTACTAATTTTGATCAGATCACACAAGACCTCTTATCAAATAATCGGGAATAGGTATCTTCATTTTTGTGCTTTTTCTAAGCACAGAAATAGATAGGGCTGCCTGTGATGGCCTTGTCCCACGATGCCATGGCGTGATGCTAGGACTTAGTCCCTGTCATACGCAGACAGAACAGCCCCTGTAGATCCATCCATAAGGCAAGGGAAAAGATCTGCAAAGTCAAGTTTTCTTCAGCTCGCTGCCACTGGTTCCTGTCCATCCACAGACAGGGGCTAAGTGTGCTGCCGCCAAGCCCTGCTCGCAGCTAGCAGCCTCCGTGCCGCCTTCCTGCAGGCTGCCCCGCGGCACCTTCTGCCTCTGCCTGCCCCGGGACGGACCTGCCCCGGGACGGACCTGCCCCGGGACGGACCTGCCCCGGGCGGGCGCCACGGGTCGCTCCCGCGTCCCTCAGGCAGGGCCTGCGCTCCGCCCGGGGCTGCCCCGTGCACGGGCCCTGCGGAGGGGCCGGGCGGGGATAACCCGCCCGCCTGCGCAGGTACGGATCGGTCCGTGCCCGCGTGGCGCACACGGCCGTGCGTTAGCTCGTGCTATCCAAGTAGGTGTGCTGATACACACATGACTACGGGCCCCCGGTAAAACGTACTTTCTGTTTATACGTATCGTTCTTTTGCTGCGGGACTTCAAACCATCCAGGGGGTTCTGCCAGGCGATTCCACGAGACAGGGCTCGGAGGAGGCGCCCGAGCCCTTCAAGCCCGGGGAGCGGGAGCTGGGCTCGTAGCGGGGGCGCTCCCGGGAGCTCGTTCGGCCGCCGGTTCCGAAGGGCAAGCGCCGGGGCCGCCCTCCCGGCCGCCGCGCTCCCAAAATGGAGCCCCGCGCGCTGCGGCCGGGAGGGCAGCGCGCAGGTGGGGCAGGCGGCCGGGCGGGGGCCTCCCCGCGGGCGCGGGGCC